>OZ038400.1:16761469-16778969 GCA_964036045.1 Eutreptiella sp. 'Long Island Sound 2002'
GGGGGGCAGGGGGGGTACCCCCCCCCCTCCTCCCAGTCATCACCCCAAAACCCCCACAACAACAATCCCTTTTGCCCCCCGCCCCCCGCCCCCCCCCCCACACACACAGACCCCCCCCTCTGCGCTCCGCACAACGCGGCACTCATCCAAAGGTCTGGTACGGGCACGCCCTCACACGCACTCCCGGGGGGACTGGGCATCCCTCTGCTCTTGGGACAGACCAGTGCCATGGGGCCCGGGCCCGGGGGGATGCCTCTGACGACCGGGTGTTCACCAAAGTTCACCGAAGAAGCCGCTCCGGGAGACTCTCGTGTGGCAGAGGCCGGGGGGGGGGGGGGGGGCAGGGGGTTGGTTTGGTACGTATGCATCGCACGGGCCCCGTGTCAGTGCTGCCGGGGCTCAGCCTCGTAACGGGACTCGGACGGAGCCCATCGGCCCGTGGCCCTTCAAACCCTCTTCCAATCCCCACCCTCAAACGATGTTGGGAGGCTCCAAGGGCACACCCCCAAATAACACTCCACTGTTCAACGGTGCATCGGTGGAGACGTGGGTGTGGCCTGCGACCCAATACACATATTTGCTATACTCCGACGGGGAAGTGGGTGTGAAGTGCCATCCAGTGCTCCGGAGGTGGCCCCAAGTGGTCATGATGCAAAAGACCGGGTTCGACTCCCGCCGCTGCCAAACTGGTCTTCGTGAAGGACCGCAGGACGCGCAAAGTGCAGTGCAGTCCTCCCGACCGGGTCCTCTGCCCCCCCTCCCCGGCCCCCACTTTGGTCCGCTGCACGACCCACTGAGACGCGGGGCCCCAGGGCTTTGCGGTCGTCGTGGAAGGGGTTGCGGAGGGCGTCGCCCAACCGCCGGTGGCGCGGCCAGAGCCGCGCCCCCCCACCCCCCCGCCACCGGGGCCACGCGCATCCGCAGCGGATCGGCTCCCCATCCCCCAACCCACTCCAGCCCCCCCCTTCTCCTTTGCCTCCAGAGGCTGACGGATCACCACCTGCGGACTGGTCCACTTGCCGAGCCCCTCACGCTGGCGCTTTGTCGCGGGGGGCGGTCAGAGTTCTCCCTAAAAGGGGGGCAGCGGGGGGTCTGGAACCCAAAAGTCAAAAAGTTTGTGTACTGAAAAACAGCCAAATCAATATTTCCTTTTGGTAAAAAAAAATTTTCCGTCGATGAAATCTCTGGGGACGTTAGTGATAAATGAAGGGTCGTGCGGAGGCAATGGGGACGTGGAGGACCTCCAGCGCCGCGTGTGTCCCACGCCCACAGACCTCCGGCGCTGTGCAGTGCAGCGCGGGTCCGGGGCACGGGCGTTCTAAGGTCCGGCGGGGGGTATGCCTCCGGTGATCAGCTTGAAAAAAAAACCAAGAAAACGCCATTTCAAGGCTGGTTTTGGCCATTTTTGACCCAAAAAGGCAGTCATTGGGGTCACTAGTAAAATGAAACACCAACTAGACAGTGCCCCGAAGTACTTTTGCGTTATCTTGAATGGTTCCAGTGCAAATGGCCTCTTCATGAACGCCCTCGACACTTATAAACAAGGGAAAATCAGTATTTTCATTCATTTTCGAAAAATCCGGGGCCACCACTTGCAGCACCCATTACCCGCGACTATCGTTGAGTTTCTTGCTCAAACTTTATGTGATTGTACTTCATCTCCACATGTATCATCCACCAAAATGTCATCTGAATCCGCGCTGCCACGGCACAGTGTTGAATGCACAGTTGTTGCTATTGCTTGCCTGTTGCCACTTGCACCAACTGGACCACCAGATGCACATGTGATGGACATGTCCAGATCACACCCTCCAAAACGCAGGGGGGGGGGGGGGCACAGCCCATGACTCCTCCACCTATGCGCCCGGGGCCCAGCCCCAACACTCGAAGGGCCCCCTCAACCAGCGCCGGCAGTGCCCCCACGGCCCCCGGGCACTCCTGCACACCCGATGGTCAGGGGGTCGAGCCCGCGGCGGTCACACCGACGGTCCGACGCACGCGCGTCGGCGTTGCACTGGCGCTTCGGGGGAGGGGGGCGCCTCCGTAATACCGGGCGACTGCAGCCGCCATCAACCGCCATCGGTTACCCCCCAACCGCCGTCGGTTACCCATCAACCGCCGTCGGTTACCCATCAACCGTCGTCGGTTAACCCCCAACCGCCGTCGGTTACCCATCAACCGCCGCCCGTGTGCCGTCCCCAGTCCTTCAGGAGGAGGACCGCCTGGACGGCGGGTGGGAACAGTCCATTGGGCACGTCTCTCAGGGGGTCTTGGCCGGTGCCAGGCCCAGCCCCCCCCCCCCCCCCAGCGCAGTGCCCCGCGTGGGACCCCCTGCCCCACGGCCCCTGTGCACAGGGCCACGTCCACCACTTCCCCGGCCCCCAATCGCGCGTCCCTCGGCCCCGGGGGCCCAGGGGCCTGTTCAGAGGTCACGGAGGTCCGGCAGCTTGGCCCCGCAGCTGCCGCAGAAGTTCTGGCGGACCTGCCGGTGCCCGCAATGGGGGCAGAAGAGGTGATCGGGCGATGGGGCCGGGGGTACTGCGGCGGCAGCGGCGGTGGTGGGGGTGGGACCTGCGGGACAGAGGCAGGGCCCTTCGCAGGGGCTCAGGGGCTCAGGGGGCGGCCGTGCCCGGGCACAGAGACGAGGGCCATGCGGTCGGATGACACACGGCGGCGGGGGGCAGGGCCGGCCACAGTCCGAAGGCGGGGGGGGGGGGGGGGTCAGTCACAAGGCCATGGCAGTGCTCCGTTTGGGGGCCAACTGTGCTCATCGCCGGCTGTGCACTGCCCGCGTTCTGTCTCTTACCAGTGGCACCCTTTACCCTTTCGGTTCCTATGGGTATTCCAGGCCGGCGACACCCACGTTCTTGGTTGCTGCGGGAATGAAGGGGTGCCTCTTGGCACCTCCTTTGCAACATGGAAGACAACGGGGTCAGGAGTGGCACAGGTGCTCTACAGTATGGCATTGGTGGTATTTGTTTGCTGGGTTTAGGGGCACTGTTGAGGGTTGGGGGGTGTGCCTGAGACACACTTGTGCCTCGGGTATGTACCAGGGCTTGGTGCCTGCTTCATGAGGCAGACCTTTGCCAGCTGCACTTGGTGCCACCCCTTGGGCCTTGTGTGCCCATACCCTGGCCTCTCCTCTCCCCAGGCTCATGTGCCTGGACTTGCTACTGGCGGTACGTGTGTCTCCTCGTGTTTGTGTTTTTGGGCCTCTTGTTGTTTTGTTTCTGTTACTGGATCTCCGCACTCGTGCACACTGCGGGTGTTTGGTGTTGTGCGGATTTGCTCGTTGTTGGATTTAAGTGTAAACTCGGCGCCCTGACCGCAGCGCTGTAGGATCCCTGCGGAGAAAGGGAGGGAGGGAGGGAGGGAGGGAGGGAGGGAGGGAGGGAGGGAGGGAGGGAGGGAGGGAGGGAGGGAGGGAGGGAGGGAGGGAGGGAGGGAGGGAGGGAGGGAGGGGAGGGAGGGAGGGAGGGAGGGAGGGAGGGAGGGAGGGAGGGAGGGAGGGAGGGAGGGAGGGAGCGAGGGAGGGAGCGAGGGAGGGAGGGAGGGAGCGAGGGAGGGAGCGAGCGGGGGAGGGAGCGAGCGGGGGAGCGAGGGTAGCAGCAGCAGGGATGAGCACGGAGGAGACCTGCCGGCGAAGGCGTGTTATTGGAGAGGACGTGCGTGAGGGCATCGGCGCCGGACCGGGCGGGGGGGCCCCGCCGGGGCACGGGCGGACTCGGTGTCGGCGTCGGCGGCGCACCTGTGCACATGCCACGGCACAGGTCATGCACAGGCCCCGCGGCGTGCCCTAAATTTTGCGCGATTGTTCTACCGTTGGAGAAATGGAATGCAACGAAGAACTTGATTTTCTGGGGTAATTTGTTTGAGGTCGCTGCAGCACCGCCACCGAGGCTATGGATCTAATATTTTCCCGAAATGTTGAAGTCCGCCCGGTGCTGTGGGGAAGATGTGGTGAGGATGTGGTACCACACACCACGTGCCACATACAACACCACCAACCAATGACACCGCCGCTACTACCACCACCACCACCACCGGCCCCCACCGGCCGTCAGACATGAGGCTACACCATCAGAGAGTGCTCTGTGCCCCTTGACGCTCAGTAGCCCCTCAGCGTCCAGTTTGGAGCGTTGCCTCGACCATGAAATCGCCCCCGATGCGCCCAAACCGGAGGCAAACCGCCCGCCCCATCACACGCCCCCTCTCACCGTCGGCAACACCGCCGCCGGACCGAAGTGCGCGACCCCCTTTTGGCCGGGCCAGACTGCCTCAGGAGAGGCTGTGCCGCACAGCTCTGTCCAACCGCCTGGTCTGCTCTGCCTTGACGGTCGCCGTCCCTCGTGGGGCCAAGCACCCCACCACCGGTCGCGCGCACAAGCGGATGGCTCGCTCCCCCGGGGGGTGGACGGGCTTTCAATTGAGGAGGAGGGGGGGGGGGGATAGAGCCCCGTGGCTAGACCCCCCCCTCCCCCCAAACAGGGCTCAATGGACGAGACCCCCAAAATCCTACCGAGACTGACCCCCGGGCCCCGGACGTGACCCAGACCCAAAAATCGGCAAAAAATAGAAATGGGATGTTTGGAATCAGCGCGTCGCGGGGGTTCAGAAACGTCATCATTTAGGTGTTGTCGCTTCGCGTTTGCGTGGATTCCTCCCTCATCCTTCCATTCTTCTGTTGTACAGATATCCTCGCAAAGCGTCGCTGAGTAGGCCGCTGTTCGGGCCGAAAAGCAGCAGCAGGAGACTGAACCAGAACCAAGACCCCTCCAAGGGGCAATTCTAATTTAATGGTCGCCCCCTCACCCCAGTACCAGGACAGGTGTCTCCATCATTGCCATGCATTCGGTAAAAAACTATTGACCAATTTTAATGCTCAAAAAATTTTTCGGCGCCTTGGGCGCCAGAGTTTACAACAACTAATTAATGGTGCCTGTCAACTGAGCCCTTTTCCCACGCCCCCCCACTTTTTGGGGGCTCTATTGAGACCCCCCCCTCACTTGGAAACCCGCCGACCCCTCACACAACATCGCGCATGACCACCTGTCAGGACTGGTGCCTGGGGCACGGGCAGGCTCGCTGCTGCAGGCGCAGCGGGGGACGCGTGCGCTTTGGCCGCGGGCACGGGCACATGCGGGGCCGCGGGCTTGGCCCGGCTCAGGATGGCCTCCCTCAGCGTGGGACGCGTGGGACGGGGAGCCGCGGCCGGGGACGGGCTGGCGGCGGGGGTGGGTACGTGTGGAGCCCCGCCCGCGCGGGGGGCGGAGGCCTGGATCCGAATCTGGGAGGCGATGAAGCTGCCCATGTTGCTGATCTTGGACACGTTGTGCTTCTCCGTCAGGGTTTTGATGACGCGGATGCCGACGACCGGGTCGCAGGCCTCCAACAGCTGCACGGAATGCTCGTCGAGGTGACTGTTTGGGGGAGCGGAAACGGGCGTGGGCCTTCGCGTGTGGAGGCTCAACGGAACCGTCCGGTACGGTCTCCCTAAAACAGACTCCTGACGCTTGCGCAAGTGGGGGGGATGGCATTGCATGCGCACCGCGAGGGACACTTGGAATCCACCCAACGAACCCAAAACATGGCCCCTCACAAAATGTGTATTGTGTCGAGCGGCCGTGGTACGCATACCCCGGGGGGGGGGGGGGATTCCGTGCGGGGGGAAACATGAATCTGCCAATTCTGGCGCGACAAAATCTGTGCCACTTCTTAAAAATCAGCGAACAAATGATGTCTGGCTCCCAGTAATTGCTCATGAGAAGCAGTGGGCGCTTGCTGTTACCACCTGCACAGATCCTTAACAACACCGAACAAATTGCGTACAAAATTTTCGTACAGCATTTGAAATGCAGAAATTCCAGCTTGTGTAATCCCCCCCCGCCCCCCACCGGTACAATGCATGACTGACGCAATCCCCCTGTAAGCCAAGAGCACGCAACAAGCAACGTGAAGCAGACGTTCAACAGTAAAGCAGCCTCACCAGGACTTGCTCCCACTCCGGCAAAGATGAGGTTCTCTATTTTGCCCAAAGTCATGAACACGGCCGAAGCGTGCAGCTGCAGCAAACTCCTTCAACGTTGAATGGTGTCTGACCTGCCTTGTTTACACTTCCCCTTGCCTTCAAGGCCCGATTGTAGGCTGCCTGTGCTTGAGCACGAGACCCCGAGCGTTCACCAGCGCAGAAGATGCCCCAGAGGGGATGACCCCAGTGGCGGCCATGGAGAGTGGAACAGAAACGCGGGCCCATGCCCAACCTCAACATGGTCCAGGATTGTGAGGGAGAGAGCGACCTCAAACCACCGGTGACACAGAAGGTCTGTGCGGGGGGGCACGGTCCGTCTGACACCCATCCACCAACCCTTTGGGGCTGGGAGGGCCGGTGGCTCCCAGACCCCGCCCCCAAGAAAACATGGTGTTGGTCAAGGCCTCAGACGTCGAAATGATCGCCACCATTTGGAGGCGTGATGGGGTGGGCGAACGGATTCTTGGGGTTGGGGGGGCACCATGAACAGAGTTTGTCTGCCGGAGCTGTTGGTGGCAATGGTCATGTGGGCAGTTTGGACATTGGAGCCCCCCCTTTCCCGGGGGGGGGGGGGGTGAAACGGACCCCCCCCCCCCCCGCAAACCTGTTCGCCAGCCGCTTTTGACGAAACGGCCGGAGGGTGATTTGGGGAGGGGGTTGTGCGCGTGAGATGGGGTGGAGGGTCTGCACTGCATCAGTCACACACCTCTTGTTCAGTATCCCGCGAGCGCTGAGGGAGTCGATGTACTTCCACAGACTGGCTGCAATGCGTAGACACGGGGGACTGGCTGCCCTTGCAAGGCCCCAAGGGTGGTTGGGTGTTTGGGTCCCCGTCCGCCCCCTCCCCCTACGCCAAACATACCCACGCGGTCCCAACATTATGGAGCATTCGGTGACTTAAAACGGGAGGGAGTTCAAGGGGAAGGGGTGAGGGGGGTCGTAGGCTGAGTAAGTGTGTCGGTGGGTACTTCCAGGTGCGCGCACTGGTCTGAGTGTGTGGAACAAAGTTGTGGTATGGGGTGTGTGGCATGGGACGTGTGGTATGGGATGCGTGTACAGATTGTGTGGTATGGAGGGTGTGTGTGGTATGGGGTGTGTGGTATGGATTGTGGTATGTGGGCCCAACCACATACCCCACACCCCATACAACACACCCCATACAACACACCCCATACAACACACCTCATACGACACATCCCATACTGCACACCCCACACGGCACGCCTGTGCCACACACCCCAAACCATGCAATCCATGTCATGGGGTGCATGGCATGCAGCGTGTGGTACAGTGTGTGTAGCATGGGATGCGTTGTATGAGGTGCGTGGTATGTGGTGTGTGGTATGTGGTGTGCCACATAACAATCACATGACCGCCACATCACTGCTGCATCACTGCACCACCAACGTGTCACAGCACCACCACACAGCATCACAGTGGTGAGCACAGAGCCTGAATGATTACGGCCCGTCGGTGCAAGCTCTGGTAGGCCTCCATCTGAACTCGCCTGCTGCAATGCAGGGCATACGGTGCAGAGGACAGCCAGAGGACCTTGGGGCATAGGAGTGGCAACAGATCCGGAGGTCTGCATGGCTTGCGGCTTGAGACTTGTGTGTGCAGCAGGTGCTGCGGGTACTTTGGGAGACAGGGTCTGCACAAAGACAAAAAGGCCACCCGAATGTGTACATCAGCAGAATGCCACACGAGTGAGGCCCACACTGCTGGGGGGGCTGCAACAATGCACAGACTACTGAGACTACTCAGGAGAAGCATCCACACAGGCACACAAGGAGACAGACAGATGGAAGATACATATGCACCACACCACACCACACCACACCACACCACACCACACCACACCACACCACACCACACCACACCACACCACACCACACCATCCCACACCACACCACACCACACCACACCACACCACACCACACCACACCACACCACACCACACCACACCACACCACACCACACCACACCATCCCACACCATCCCACACCATCCCACACCATCCCACACCACACCACACCACACCACACCACACCACACCACACCACACCACACCACACCACACCACACCACACCACACCACACCACACCACACCACACCACACCACACCACACCACACCACACCACACCACACCACACCACACCACACCACACCATCCCACACCACACCGCACCGCACCGCACCGCACCGCACCGCACCGCACCGCACCGCACCGCACCGCACCGCACCGCAGCGCACCACACCACACCACACCACACCACACCACACCACACCACACCACACCACACCACACCACGCCACGCCACGCCACGCCACGCCACGCCACGCCACGCCACGCCACGCCACGCCACGCCACACCACACCACACCACACCACACCACACCACACCACACCACACCACACCACACCACACCACACCACACCACACCACACCAAACCGCACCACACCATGCCACGCCACTCCACCCCACAAAAAGCCACAAAGCACTCTAGCCCCTTGAAGTGGAGAAATGGAGAAGTGGAGAAATCGGTCAAAATGGCAATATCCATATCCCCCAAAATGGCAAAAACCCCCAATAGTGGAGAAATCCCCCAAAGTGCAATATTCCCCAAGCAAGAGTGCACGTGTACTCATGCAACCCGGTACCCGATCCCCTCCACACGTTCGTTACAATGCCCTAATGCCACATGCGTGGAAACAAGTGCTCGTAACATGCTCTAGAGAAACCATGAACATTGTTTTCCTCCTTTTGCCAATCGGTCAAAGTCTTTCGACTAATAAATGGCCATGCCACATGGAGGCGCCCCTTGTATGCACCATCCATGGAGCCCATCTCATAATCCATATAATGTCCCTTGGACCGTTTAGGTCCTTTGTGATCCCAAATGAGCACATCCACCGATGTCCTTAGGGACAACGGACAAATCCAAACAATGATGCCGAGACTGCCAATGGCAGCCGCTATTTTGTATACACAACCGGGATACTTTGGATTGAACAGGATATCACGAAGGATGCCGCCAATTGAAGCAATGGGCATGCTGCCCACATAACATGTGACAACATAAGGACAATGTGGGATGTGGTTCTACTCCGACAACCTTTCCGCCCCAACAACGCCGTTCAAGTAAGAAGGAACACAATTCACACTTGCCCACCAAGCCTCTCGGAGCAGTCCTTTGCACCGGAGAGGAGATGAGCAAATCCATGAGGTGGTGTGTGCTTCAAGAAAAAGTAGAAGCGAAACAAATGTTCGCAAGGAATGAGGAGGGAACTACGAAATCGTGCAGGGAACATCCTAAGAATGTACCACCATATACTGTGTTCACGGTGCCCGTTTCACAACATATGTGGAGGTACATGTTACCATGTTCCTTATGATGCCCCAGTGCTTAATGTGTGCATACAAACGTAACGAAGATTGGCACAGCTTCCCTAACCGCGCCGGAAGGTTGAATCAAAGACAAAAGACGATTAGGCTCCCCGTGGGTACTAAAACCACCGAAGCATAGGTCAAGACCGCCTTGGATTCCCCGAAGGTACTTCTCTAACACTTGCCCCGAGAAGCGCACGGCGTACATACTTCGGCTTCCTTTGTCACTCAAGAGTGGCTGCTTAACCCTTGCCGTCTCAGGGGCCCACGTGTGGGTGGAATGGCTACATCGCCCTTGCCTTCTCAGGTGTCCCCACACGGGGACAAAATCAGAAGTGGCTACCTAACCCCTACCTTCTTGGGGGCCTAAATTGGGCAGAATGGCTACATCAATCAATATGGCTACATAACCCCTACCTTCTCGGGGTCCCCGTGGTGGGGAGGGATCAACTTGGGAAGGAGTGTATTTGGTGACAATGAGCAAAAAAATGTGTGAAAAAATGCGAAAATGGGGAAACTGGGTGAAAATCCAAAAATGCCATATCCCCAATGTGGAGGCATTTAAAACCTGCCGTCGAACAACAACGATGCCCAGAGTATCACAAAGTATGGGTTTCTAGTACGGCCATATGCCCAAATAGTCGCACTGCGCGCGCACACGCTTAAGGGCCCCACTATATCCCTATGCTTCAGGGATTGACAGAGTCGTCACCAGGAGATCTTCAATGGCCAGCACAGCAGTGTCCAAGAAGTGTGGACACACCAAACCCGCAGTCACACCACCGTGTTGGGACCGCAGCGCATCCCTCACCAACAACACCCACCCGGATACGTCTGCAGCATTGCCACACGGGCGCACTTACCTGCGCCATGGCAGCCAAGCTCAACTGCTTCGCTTTAAGTAGCTGAACCTGGGCCAGTACTCCACTGGCGCTGGGGCTGAGAGGAGTGGGCTTGGGTGTAGGGCTTGGCTGAAGGCTGGGGGCTGAGCTCTGGAGCAACGTGGGGGTAACGTAGGGCCGCACGCTGGGCGCTGAGCTCTGGGGCAACTTGGGGGTAGTGCTGGGCCGCACGCTGGGGGCTGAGCTCTGGGCCGGCATCGGAACGGGCCTGAGCTGCACAGACAAGAGGATGGGGGCACTTACTGGGCATTGAGGGGGGGGGGGTTGGCACAAGGCCTCAGTATCGGTGGGGGTGGGCTTGGAGTTGTCCACTCGGGGACCAGTCTGCACAGCAGTGATGGGTGTATCACCGGCCTACCCCCCCCCCCCCCCAGGGCGTCTCCTCACCATCCCCCATCCCATGACGGCGACTATTGACGATTACGATACAAGTCGGCCACGACATAGTGTGGCTGTGTGTGGCTGTGTGTGGCTGTGTGTGGCTGTGTATGTGGCTGTGTGTGGCTGTGTGTGTGGCTGCGTGTGGCTGTGTGTGGCTGTGTGTGGCTGTGTGTGTGGCTGTGTGTGTGTGTGGCTGTGTGTGTGGCTGTGTGTGTGGCTGTGTGTGTGTGTGGCTGTGTGTGTGGCTGTGTGTGGCTGTGTGTGGCTGTGTGTGGCTGTGTGTGTGGCTGTGTGTGGCTGTGTGTGGCTGTGTGTGGCTGTGTGTGGCTGTGTGTGTGTGTGGCTGTGTGTGGCTGTGTGTGTGTGTGGCTGTGTGTGGCTGTGTGTGTGGCTGTGTGTGGCTGTGTGTGTGTGTGGCTGTGTGTGGCTGTGTGTGGCTGTGTGTGGCTGTGTGTGTGGCTGTGTGTGGCTGTGTGTGGCTGTGTGTGGCTGTGTGTGTGTGTGGCTGTGTGTGGCTGTGTGTGTGTGTGGCTGTGTGTGGCTGTGTGTGTGGCTGTGTGTGGCTGTGTGTGTGTGTGGCTGTGTGTGGCTGTGTGTGTGTGTGGCTGTGTGTGGCTGTGTGTGTGGCTGTGTGTGGCTGTGTGTGTGTGTGGCTGTGTGTGGCTGTGTGTGGCTGTGTGTGGCTGTGTGTGGCTGTGTGTGTGTGTGGCTGTGTGTGGCTGTGTGTGTGTGTGTGGCTGTGTGTGGCTGTGTGTGTGGCTGTGTGTGGCTGTGTGTGTGTGTGGCTGTGTGTGTGTGTGGCTGTGTGTGGCTGTGTGTGGCTGTGTGGCTGTGTGTGGCTGTGTGTGTGTGTGGCTGTGTGTGGCTGTGTGTGGCTGTGTGTGTGGCTGTGTGTGGCTGTGTGTGGCTGTGTGTGGCTGTGTGTGGCTGTGTGTGTGTGTGGCTGTGTGTGGCTGTGTGTGGCTGTGTGTGGCTGTGTGTGTGGCTGTGTGTGGCTGTGTGTGGCTGTGTGTGGCTGTGTGTGGCTGTGTGTGTGGCTGTGTGTGGCTGTGTGTGTGTGTGGCTGTGTGTGGCTGTGTGTGGCTGTGTGTGGCTGTGTGTGGCGGTGTGTGGCTGTGTGTGGCTGCCGACGTTGGCCGCACCGATTCGCCGGCCTAGTGGCAGGCCGCCTTGCGTACCTTGTAGGTGGCGTTCAGGCCAATGCTGCCGCCTGGCGTGTGTGGCTGCTGTGCGGTGGTGGGATGTGGTAGCTGGGTCTGGCTGGTTGTGGCTGTGGGGTTTGTAGTTGGGCTGTGGCTGTGGGGGACTGTGGGTGGACAGTGGTGGCTGTGTGTGACTCCTGGGGCTCGGTGAGGGTGTCCAAGATTGCGTGCGTGGGGAGGGTGAACGGGTGCAGCGAGAGCGCTTGGGGAGGAATGTGCGGCTGTACTGCGGCTGTACTGCAGCTGTACTGCGGCTGTACTGCAGCTGTACTGCGGCTGTACTGCGGCTGTGCTGCCAGTGGGGCATTCGTGGCCTTCTTGGCGCCGAAGTGGACATAGTTGTGACGCACACGGAACAGGGAGGAGAGCATTTTGAGGAGCTTGGCACGTGGGCGGGATGGTGCTGACCCACATATGGTGTGACCCACACGATGGCTGTCCAGCGGAGGTTCAGATTGCCATCGTGCCGCTGGAGCAAGAGGCTCCCCCTCCTGCCACGTTTGCGAAGCACCGGGCACACCCGGCGACCTGCTCGCCCTCTCATCGTGGGGCAGCAATGCCCATCCCTCGGGCTGTAGGGCGTAGATGTGATGGGGTCAGGACCCTGGCAGCACCTGGGCACACACCTGAGTGATCAGACCAATGGCCTTGAGTCTTTGCAGAACTGCAGAGCAGGAGGACGCAAGTCCATGCGCACACACAACACACGCAATGCGGACAGTCGACTCTGGTGCACCGGCAGCAGCCAGTAACCGTCGTCATCCATGACCCAAACAAGAAGCCCTGCTCTCGGTCGATGGACACACACACAATGAGAACCGCGAGACAAAAACGAAGCAAGAAAAGCGGTGAAAGAAACTCCTCAGGAACAGCAGAGCTGTCCTGGACGTCTTTCGTTCCATCGATAAATGCGGCAATGTGCAGCGCTGAATTCGGTTGCAGTACGTCCCTGGCACCCTCACCTGCTCCCGAAACCTGTGCTGCACTACCAGCGGACCATAAATTGGCCTATGGAGGAGGTCGTGTCTTGTTGCCCATTCAATACAGCCTGTGCTAGGTGCTACCACCTAACCACACACACACTTCGGCGACAAACAGAGCACAGAGAAGACTGGTCTGGATGTGCTAGATCTCGTCAGGTGCAAAGCAGAACAAAAACAGTAGCATGTCCCGCCTGCACTAGGCGCCTTTCTGTGTGAGGAGAAACAGGGCCAGCAGCTCAACGGCAGCCTTGGGCAAGCCCGCGGTCACGCCTGCATAGCAAGCAGAGCGTACCACACACACACACACACACACACACACACACTTGTGCGAGAACAGAACGAACATGACCACCGCAGATGTATGTGGAGCACGCGGGCAGCACAGCGTTCAGATGCTCGTCAGTTCCAATGAACACCTCGTCAGGCCAAAGAGAATACAACACAATCAAAACAATGATCGTAACATGTTGTCATACGGCCCCGCGCCCGCACAACTCAAAACACCTGCGAACAACGCGGACACACCTCGGACACACCCCGGACACCTCAGAACACTCAGCATCAGTTGCCAACAGTCTGGATATTCCATCACAACAAATCTCAAAAAAATATGTATTACAACGGCGAAAACACAAACATGATGAACGCAACAAACAGGGCACTGGTCAAAGCGGCCTGAATGTACTAGATCTCATCAGGTGCAGTGTCAAGAAGAACAGCCAAAAGAACAATCCGTCACACGCACTAGGGGCCTTTCTGCAACGAGGGAAAGGTGATGCTCAGCAAGGGACTGTCCCTTGGTGCAGCGCCTACGGAGTACATGCAACAATATGCTCTTGCTCTGCGTACCTGCATTGGATACGCTGATCATCACACCCTCAAAGAAAGACCCTGGATGACCAATAAAGTACAACAATCTTCTTGGGGGGGTTGCAGTGCCGCCCAATGCATGCAGGAAACGCAGAATCAACCCGAAACCGGGTTGACACACACACACACACACACACAAATACCAGGCCCCATCAATGAGTCAAGTCTGAACCGCCGAAGGAGACAGCTGAAATCTGTGTCCCACACACCAAGTGATACCCTGCACCGCCGTGTCCTTAGCCATGCCCTTTGCTGTAACACACACAAATTTGTTACGACCAAGACAGAAGTGAAAAAGACATCAAATCAATGCTTTCAAGAATAGGGGGTGCAGTCAGCTGCTGCCAGTACCATACAGAACAGGGGGATGCGCAGCCATGAAGCATACACTTACATGCACCTCATACACAGCTCATGACTAGCGATTGGTGCTCTGGTCCCAATGCAATTCAGGTTCACCCAAGTCATACCTGTCCGTCAGCAAGCACTTTCGGTGTGACATCTCACTGGCATCGCCAACTTCTTGAAGGGGTGGGCCGCTGCACCAAGGGTCCAATCGCTCATACAATATGTGTTCTAAAAGCACTCCCTAACCGGTAGGCTACTGCCCCCCTCCCCCCCCCCACACACACATGCGCGCACACACACATACACACATCTCTGCACAGTCCCTCCGCACATCCCGCACACGCACACGTAAAGCGGACGGACGAGCAACAACGCGGTGGTCTGAGTGTGGATTGGGATCGTCAGGCCACAATAACAACAACAGTCGCGTGCCACGGCGCCGTTCTGTTGGAGCGCAGCAGTGTTGTTCCGCCGCATCAGCGGAACCCATGATCCGTGGGCTGCGTGGGCTGCCTGACTGCGAGGCTGGGATTTAGACGGGCGGACAGCACAGCGAAAGGAAAGGCCGGAAGCGCTGGAGGCCCGGGGGCGGCTGCATGAAGCAGGACCGCAGCTACGGGCAGTCGCGCAGAAGGGAAGTGCACACACAATGTAAAGAATACCCAAACTGTTACACCCCTGCAGGCAAAACGGAGCACTGGGCACTTAGCAGCTCATCAGGCCGTCCATGTGACAATAGACATGGGCGACTAGGCGCCTCTCTGCGGTAGACAATGGGACTCAGTGCGGCGGGACCTACAGGAAAGGGCAAGCAGAACTGCACCTTGCAGTTCCGCATTTGTTTCAGTGATATATGCACCAATTCAGGAACACTCTTTGCATGTCCGAGCAGCCTATGACGGCCACGCAGGACGCCCCCAGCCTTCCTGGTGCACCTCGCTGTGGCAGGGTCGCTGCAGGCAGACCCGGCGAATGTAAAGCGACTGCCTTATCCGCAATACGGACGTGGTTCGTAAGAACCAGCAGGTCACAATATATCCGTGGGGCACACACACACACACACACACACACACACGTAAGACGCGACAAACAGGCACTTACAAAAGCACTGAGTGCTCAATTCTCGTCAGTTGGACAGTCAAACAAGACAAAGCATGTTCGACGCCAATAGGCGCCTTACTGCAGGAAGCAGGCGCACAGCAGTAGCCGTGGACTGGGACTAGCCTGAGAAGCAGGTGAGGCACTGCACTGCCACAAAGGCAGGCCAGCCTCATCTGATTGGGGTTCACACATACACACACACACGATCCGGGGCAGCGGTCGGTAATACCATGCGCATGTCTACGTCCGTGCGGGATCATGTCTGCCTGAGAACACCAGCCAAACACAACACCCCCAGTGCCGCAGTGTACCCCCCTCTCATATGGCCAAAAGATCCGCAAAGCATCGGCTGGGCCGCCACCATCCCACCGCAACGTCTGCCACTTTGGGGGTCCCCAGCGGCACCCCCTGGACGCCCGCACCCCCACCGCCGTGCCCCAGTGCAGCGACCGGGGCAGCCCCCCCACGGCACACACCTGTGCCCTCGATCGAGGCTTTGTTTGACTGCCGGTCAATGTGGAGCTTGGCCCCCGCCTCCTGTTCAATGGCTTCCACGGACTCGGGTCCGGCCTCCAGTAGCCACCGGGCGACTTCGGGCACCAGCGGCTGCTCCACCGCCGGGGCCTGCCAATCACGACGCACGGCCGGGCAGCCGGAGACACGCGGGACGAGGGGGGCGGAGGAGTGGATGACACGGTGAAGCCGCGGGGGGGCGGCGGCCACAAAAAGGGCTCCAACGGCGTCACAGCTGCTGCAAACCCCCATGACCATGGGCCTCTTCCGCATGGCCCCGACACACCCACACACCCACACACACACACACACACCAGGGGTGGATATAGTGGGGGGGGGGTCCCCCCCCAGCCCCCCCCCCCCTCCCCCCCCGATGACGATTACGATTACGATTTACCTGTTTGACTGAACTAGCAGTTTTGCCAGCAGTTTTATAAGAGGACTAATGGCCAAAAACAGTGCCTGAGCAGGACAAATGAATCCATTGCCTATGCATATACCATTGTACTACTGGGCCAATCCACCAACACTGAACACAAGACAATACATTGCACAGGGGTTGGTGTATCCCAGGCAGACAGTCCATACAGTGCAATCATTTCTTGACACATTTTGCCAAAATGGCTTGCAATTCCGAATCATCTGTGCCTGTAAAGCTGTAAAAGGAGCAAATCGTAATTGTCATTCCGTCATCACTGCCTCCTGGCTCAACAGCCCCCCCCCCACCCCCCACCCGTACCTTGGTAATGTCGTCACTATTATATCCACCCCTGACACACACACACACAATTGACGCAAGACGAACAGGCGTGACAAACAGAGCACAGCACTGGTGGCGAACGAATCTCGTCAGGCCGCATAGATCAGAAGAAGAAGGAGTAGAAAAGCATGTCGGCGAGGCGCCTTTCGACAAAAAATAGACACACCCACCCACACACACACACACACACCACGTGACAGTGACCAGGAGCACCAACCCACTGAGGATCGCAGACGTGCGCTGATCGAAACAACTCGTCAGGCCACAACAGAAAACGTGGTTGTCATTGAGGCTGGGCGCCGTTCTGAAGGATAGAGTGACAAGGGGTTCCCTGTTCTCATCGCACACACACACACACACACACACGCACACAGACCGGGCACAACGAGCCGCCATGTTGCACCGCTTCACCGGCGGGGGGGGTCGTTGGACAACACCCCGCAGCCCCCCCCCCCCCCTCCCTCCGGAACGCTGCGCCCCGTGAAGGGCCAGGCTGGGGCCCTGCCTCGCCCTTGGACTTTGGGCGCTGGCCTCAGCCTCGGCTGCGGCACCGCGAGGCGCTGCAGGACGGCCTTGGCCGTCATGACGTGGCCTGTCAGACACCACGTGCCATCGACGAGGCCCAGGCACGTGTCCACAAGACAGTCCGGGTATGGCCCCGTGGCGGGCGAGGGGTGCCTGAGAGGCATCCGTGGCCCCACTTCCGAGCGATGGTGCGGCGTGACATGCCCCCGCGAGTCCCGCCGCCCTCACGTCCGCAAAGAGGGCGGGGGCTGCACTGGGCCGTGGACAGGGACACTGCGCGACGGAGGGGGCGTCGCGGGGGAGGGGCATGCGAAGGGCACAAGAAAGTGCGGGGGCACTGCGAAGGGGACAGGGGACCAGGTCCGGCCACGAGGCAGGCAATATCGGGGGTTTCCCAAGGCAGAGGGGTGGGGGGGGGGGGGGGGCTGCATGCGGGACCGCAGGCGGGGCCCGCACGGTGCCATGGAATGCCCGGGATGGGGGGCCCTTGCCGCAC
>OZ038400.1:16783969-16809749 GCA_964036045.1 Eutreptiella sp. 'Long Island Sound 2002'
GTGTGTGTGTGTGTGTGTGTGTGTGTGTGTGTGTGTGTGTGTGTGTGTGTGTGTGTGTGTGTGCGTGCGTGCGTGCGTGCGTGTGTTGTGTGTGTTGTGTGTGTGTGTGTGTGTGTGTGTGTGTGTGTGTGTGTGTGTGTGTGTGTGTGTGTGTGTGTGTGTTGTGTGTGTTGTGTGTGTTGTGTGTGTTGTGTGTGTGTGTGTGTGTGTGTGTGTGTGTGTGTGTGTGTGTGTGTGTGTGTGTGTGTGTGTGTGTGTGTGTGTGTTGTGTGTGTGTGTGTGTGTGTGTGTGTGTGTGTGTGTGTGTGTGTGTGTGTGTGTGTGTGTGTGTGTGTGTGTGTGTGTGTGTGGCTGTGTGTGTGTGTGTGTGTGTGTGTGTGTGTGTGTGTACAGCCAGGCTCAAAAGATGCCCTATTCATGTTTGAGGGTCGACTTCTCATTTCGCTAGGTGTTTCACCGGAGGGCTTTTTCGAAAATTTTTGTCAAGTGGCTAAAACAGGAGATTTAATTCTTCTGGAGAAAACCGGGGTGTTAAGCGCTTTCCATATCCGTGATCCATCCCATGTTCCTAAAGAAACATGCAAAGCACTTAGAGCGCACACTTCCGCCAGATCCGGCAAAAGTGTGGGTCCTGATTAAATGTAAATGATATGTTCCTGTGTACAAGTACCAATACAACAATCACGGATTGGTGAGTAGCACATAGTGCTAAGTTAGTTCTTGAGAATGCACGTCGAGGTACATAGTGCAAGGGTACAAATTGAATTAGCCTCACTGAAAGTAATGAGTCAAACACATATCACAAACCTTGATATGGGTTTGCAACGTCCACGCCCCCTCCAAACAGAACCCAATGACCTACTGTTTGTGTTGGATCATGTGTAAGACCTTGGGTAACACGTATGTCCCAAGAACAAAACAATCATTTGATGAAAGTACGGTTTTGGCCGGATCCAGAGAAACCGGGCTTTAGAATTTCTTGCAAATAGTTCTAACGCCAGTTACAACACGTAATGCATGGGGAACATTCAAAGATAATAAGGTGTGAAAGTGTATCTAACACAGCAAGTTATCGGGAGACACGTCTATGGCTAATGAATTGGTACACCACAGAGATGAGATGTACAACGTGCATAACAAGAGGTCCGATACATCACAAACCTTGTCCTTAAGGGCTTGGAAAAGTCACATTTCGCTGTCAAAAACAAAGGTACCTCTAGTTTTACCTCTAGTTTCTTGGAAGAATAACTCATTCGTGCCTCCAAAGATCTTTCGCTGGATCGAGCTAAACCCCAGATTGAAAAATTAGAAAGCGGGTGGAAGTAAGATTCCAAAAAAAAAAAAATGAGACAAACGGGTTGTTATCTGGATCCGGCGAAAGTAGGCTACACTTCTAGTGAAAGAAGAGGCTTGTTGCTAGTTGAGGCACCCCTTGCTTGTACACATTGACATCCAAGGGTAACGGGGGAAGGGCTTCACTGAAAACCGCTGGGTTGGATGCCTTGCACGGAGGGTATTGCTAGGGCAGCACGTGTATCGATTGTCACACTGTAGATCCTGACACGGTGAGGCATGGACGTTGTGTGGTACATCCTCCCGTAAGCCAATGGTGCAAGCCCCATGTGGTAAGGGTCCCTTGCTACCCTCTTGGAGGACTAACCTGTCAACACGAGCCATCGGCCACATACTCCTCTTGAGCATGGGTACCAGACCTCTCAAGACACTCCAAGGGTTAAACCCTACTAGTCCATTAGACCCCTTGTGAAAGTGAAGGCCATGGACAATCCAATTGGGCCGTCCTCCTCATACACGGCCCCGGTTTAGTGTGCTGTGACACATGGCTTTTGGCCACCGTTACCCAAAGGACCCTTAAGTGAGCGTGCATGAGAAGCCCATGAAGCATGGGCACTCAGTGTGGCACATGCGAGTTGTGGAATCTTTTTACTAGCCCTTTGTGAGTGCAAGAACCCTTGCACAAAGAAGCTCGCAAATTAACTCATATGCAGGGGCGTAGTGTGTTCAACCCTCGTCAAAGGTGCCCTGAACACATTTGATTTTTGTTTCTCTCCACGTGGTTGCCCATGGCGGGGGCTCACCACAAAGTCGCCACGAAAATGCTGATCTATGACCTGAGGGCCGCCGCACTCATGAAGCAGTGAAAAAATATTTTTGTACCATCATCACAGCTCGTAAAGAACAGGGCCAACTACTGTGCAGCATTTACATGCCCTACATCACCGGCACGCTGTGACCCAGTAAGCAGCCTATTGCACCAATAGAAACATTCTGCATACAACCCACCACAAGCACAGTGACTCAAGTTTTCATGGTATGGTCACCGCAACTGGCCATGCTTACTGGGTGCAGTTTTTCTTTGTAACTCGCGCTACCAGAGCTAGCGAGTACCGTGTGGTGGCTAGAGGTGGGTACCTAGTAGTCGATTTCCCACAGCAGGGGCATGTCCCTAGGTGCATTCAAATGACGAAAATCACAAGAAAAAAAAGAGAGGCACGCCAAAAAGGCTTTATGCAATCGAATGGTATAGAATAATGATGATAATTCTTAAATGTTGCTCAATTTCTAGTGCAAGTAGTATGGTTACCGTGTAGAATGCCACTACAAAATCGAAAACTTGCACTACAAAAACTTTTGGACAATGTAGGAAGAGGGACCATAGCACTAGTATGCACAGCGGGACCACCATACAAGAAGGAAAAGGGGCTGTAGCAATGCACGAACTTGCAACAATCTTGCAGCAAATCTTGTGTTCACCATTGCGCCGCGTGTGAGAGCAAAAGACGCGCTGCAGCTCGCCAAAAGCAAAACGGGAGGAGGATCAATGATGGGCACGGGTGTTGCAGCAAGAGACACGGAACCTACACCTGTGGTTTTGTCAAAGAGTTGTGCCACAGCACCCAATCCGACAAAACCAACGGACTTGACCTTCTATGAACTCCGTGACAGCACAGATAACTGCATGGGTTCCATTTCTTACGGATGGTATTACAAAGCTTCCATGGGGGTCGATTCATGCAGAAAACTGCTACATTCCATTCTGGTATGCCTCCATTCATTGGTTTAGTGGTTGGGGTACACAAAGATGTTGGTTGTCAGGGAGCCACCGATCATCGCACTCATAAAACATGCGTTGGGAAGGAGCGAAGGAGTCGTGGCGCAGTCCAAAGAGACCACAGTTACGGAAGCACACGCACACTCACAGACCTTCGGAACAGGGCGGTCAGTTGGACCATGGTGGCCAAAGTACTCAGGTGGCCAACGTGGAGAGTCGTGCCCTCTGAGGACAGGGCAGAAGGTGGTCCGTAAGGCAATCAAGAGGACGGATGAAACTATGTCCCACCCTCTTGGGCAGGCAGGGCCACGATGCATGACGAATGCACAGGGGACGAAACGACCTGTGTCCCTTGCTGGAGATGCATGGGGCTAATGCCGGGACTACATCTGTCAGTCCCACACCCCCACAGCCCCACACCCCCACACCCCCACACCCCCACAGCCCCACAGCCCCACAGCCCCACAGCCCACACCCCCACACCCCCACAGCCCCACACCCCCACAGCCCCACACCCCACAGCCCCACAGCCCCACAGCCCCACAGCCCCACAGCCCCACAGCCCCACGTTGCCATAGCCCCACACCCCCACAGCCCCACAGCCCCACACCCCCACACCCCCACACCCCCACAGCCCCACACCCCCACACCCCCACACCCCCACAGCCCCACACCCCCACACCCCCACAGCCCCACAGCCCCACAGCCCCACACCCCCACACCCCCACAGCCCCACAGCCCCACAGCCCCACAGCCCCACAGCCCCACAGCCCCACAGTCCCACACCCTCACAGCCCCACAGCCCCACACCCCCACACCCCCACACCCCCACACCCCCACAGCCCCACACCCCCACAGCCCCACACCCCCACAGCCCCACAGCCCCACAGCCCCACAGCCCCACAGCCCCACAGCCCCACAGCCCCACAGCCCCACACCCCCACAGCCCCACACCCCCACACCCCCACACAGCCCCACAGTCCCACAGCCCCACAGCCCCACAGCCCCACAGCCCCACACCCCCACACCCCCACAGCCCCACACCCCCACAGCCCCACAGCCCCACAGCCCCACACCCCCACAGCCCCACACCCCCACAGCCCCACAGCCCCACAGCCCCACACCCCCACACCCCCACAGCCCCACAGCCCCACACCCCCACAGCCCCACAGCCACACAGCCCCACACCCCCACAGCCCCACAGCCCCACAGCCCCACAGCCCCACACCCCCACAGCCCCACACCCCCACAGCCCCACACCCCCACACCCCCACAGCCCCACACCCCCACACCCCCACACCCCCACACCCCCACACAGCCCCACAGCCCCACAGCCCCACAGCCCCACACCCCCACACCCCCACAGCCCCACACCCCCACACCCCCACACCCCCGCACCCCCACAGCCCCACAGCCACACAGCCCCACACCCCCACAGCCCCACAGCCCCACAGCCCCACAGCCCCACACCCCCACAGCCCCACACCCCCACAGCCCCACACCCCCACAGCCCCACAGCCCCACAGCCTCACAGCCTCACAGCCCCACAGCCCCACAGCCCCACAGCCCCACAGCCCCACAGCCCCACAGCCCCACAGCCCCACACCCCCACAGCCCCACACCCCCACAGCCCCACACCCCCACACCCCCACACCCCCACACCCCCACACAGCCCCACAGCCCCACAGCCCCACAGCCCCACAGACACACAGACACACAGCCCCACAGCCCCACACCCCCACAGCCCCACAGCCCCACAGCCCCACAGCCCCACACCCCCACAGCCCCACACCCCCACACCCCCACACCCCCACACCCCCACACAGCCCCACAGCCCCACAGCCCCACAGCCCCACAGCCCCACAGCCCCACAGCCCCACAGCCCCACAGCCCCACACCCCCACAGCCCCACAGCCCCACACCCCCACAGCCCCACAGCCCCACAGCCCCACACCCCCACACCCCCACACAGCCCCACAGTCCCACAGCCCCACAGCCCCACAGCCCCACAGACCCACACCCCCACAGCCCCACAGCCCCACAGCCCCACACCCCCACAGCCCCACACCCCCACAGCCCCACACCCCCACACCCCGACACAGCCCCACAGTCCCACAGCCCCACAGCCCCACAGCCCCACAGCCCCACAGCCCCACACCCCCACACCCCCACAGCCCCACACCCCCACAGCCCCACACCCCCACAGCCCCACAGCCCCACAGCCCCACAGCCCCACAGCCCCACAGCCCCACAGCCCCACAGCCCCACAGCCCCACAGCCCCACAGCCCCACAGCCCCACACCCCCACACAGCCCCACAGCCCCACAGCCCCACACCCCCACACCCCCACAGCCCCACACCCCCACACCCCCACACCCCCACACCCCCACAGCCCCACAGCCACACAGCCCCACACCCCCACAGCCCCACACCCCCACAGCCCCACAGCCCCACACCCCCACAGCCCCACACCCCCACAGCCCCACACCCCCACAGCCCCACAGCCCCACAGCCTCACAGCCTCACAGCCCCACAGCCCCACAGCCCCACAGCCCCACAGCCCCACAGCCCCACAGCCCCACACCCCCACAGCCCCACACCCCCACAGCCCCACACCCCCACAGCCCCACACCCCCACACCCCCACACCCCCACACCCCCACACAGCCCCACAGCCCCACAGCCCCACAGCCCCACAGACACACAGACACACAGCCCCACAGCCCCACACCCCCACAGCCCCACACCCCCACAGCCCCACAGCCCCACACCCCCACAGCCCCACACCCCCACACCCCCACACCCCCACACCCCCACACAGCCCCACAGCCCCACAGCCCCACAGCCCCACAGCCCCACAGCCCCACAGCCCCACAGCCCCACAGCCCCACACCCCCACAGCCCCACAGCCCCACACCCCCACAGCCCCACACCCCCACAGCCCCACACCCCCACACCCCCACACAGCCCCACAGTCCCACAGCCCCACAGCCCCACAGCCCCACAGCCCCACACCCCCACAGCCCCACAGCCCCACAGCCCCACACCCCCACAGCCCCACACCCCCACAGCCCCACACCCCCACACCCCCACACAGCCCCACAGTCCCACAGCCCCACAGCCCCACAGCCCCACAGCCCCACACCCCCACAGCCCCACACCCCCACACCCCCACACCCCCACAGCCCCACACCCCCACAGCCCCACAGCCCCACAGCCCCACAGCCCCACAGCCCCACAGCCCCACAGCCCCACAGCCCCACAGCCCCACACCCCCACAGCCCCACAGCCCCACAGCCCCACAGCCCCACAGCCCCACAGCCCCACAGCCCCACAGTCCCACAGCCCCACAGCCCCACACCCCCACAGCCCCACACCCCCACGGCCCCACAGCCCCACACCCCCACAGCCCCACACCCCCACACCCCCACACCCCCACACCCCCACACAGCCCCACAGCCCCACAGCCCCACAGCCCCACAGCCCCACAGAAACACAGACACACATATTAAGGAGGGCTTTGAAGGATCACTACCTGAGTTTGCTTCTGACACAGGCTCTTCAAGAGTTGCTGGCGGCTGCAGATGGAAATGCAACAGCGAGCGCCCACACGTGCACAGATCCCCACACACATACACACACCTCTGGTGCACGACGGCCCACATCCGCTGACACACATGCAGCGACACACACAAACAGGTATTTGTGATTGGGATGCACCCGTGTACAAAGGTGATCACACGCATGAAGGATTGACTTCAAAGACGGGTGCTTCATTTGCGGTGAGTTGGAGGAAACGGGCCATGCGTCAAAGCGCTGGCGCTCAAGTGCAACCAGAACCACAACCACGGCCACGACGACGATCCCGTGAAACTGATGGTCATGACATGTGTTCACGGTTGTCTTTTGTGGCATTCACACAAGTGCACACTTTTCGTTTGTGGGAGGCAAAAGATTGACAAAAACAAAAAATGGGGATGCACCGTGACTGAAACTCCACACAAAGCCCGAGTAAAGCCGTGAAGCAGGGCATCAAAGGTGGTTTTCTGAGTGCGGGTTTGCCCCGTCACGGGCCACGGACGACAACAAAAGTAATGCTTGACTCAGCGCCTTTCTCGGACAGCTGGAGCATGAGTGCAGGTCGGCGCGGTCTGCGGCAGCGCCGGGTGCTGCAGCGTGTGGCATGCGCACCAAACCTTTTTTGTGATAAGGGGGGGGGAGTGAAATCTTGGAGGAGGCAGGCACGTTTTCAGGGCAGGCACTGCTTTTGTCCTACCCCTACCCTAGGGGGGGGGGGGGGTCCAGTCAAGGAGGCAGGCACCCCCTCACCGCCACAGTACCTACCCAACATCAAACCACACGCAAAACATCAAATCATGAAGGGCTCACCACTGCTTCCCCATGAAACTTCAGCCTGGCCTAACCTTGTACACCTGCTGCCCTCATTGCCGTAGCGTGTCCTGGATTCGCCCCCAGGACTTCTGAGGTGCAGGTGTGGCATTCTACGACTGGGGTACTGACCAGATCTGCCAAACCCACTGCTCAGGGGCGAAACAAATGTTTTGGTTACAAATATTTTCCCCAAAAAATCCCAACCCACTCTTGGCCTACCCCCCCCCACTCTGGGGGGGGGGGGGGGTGATTCCATGGAGGGCACCCAGAAGTTCCAAAAAGGCAGGCACCCCGCCCCCCCTGGGGGAGGGTATCCAAGCCACTAAACAAAGGCTCAATGCGCACACATGTCGGGGGGTCAGGCAAACGGGGGTGCACACGCACACACACACATACACACAACACACACACACTCAGCCACACGCCGGCAGTCGCACACAAAGACACAGATACACCCACACAGACCCCCGCACGCAGGCACAGGCCCGCAAAGGCAGTCAGGCACGTGACCACCGGCGTACACAAACGCACGTAAGGGCAAGCACCACAGCATCGTGCAGCGGGGCGCCGCCGCCGCCCCGGGTCGCACGCACGCACACATGCCCGCACGAAGCCAGACGCACGCACGCACGCATGCCCGCACGAAGCCAGACGCACGCACGCACGCATGCCCGCACGAAGCCGGACGCACGCACGCCCCACCCGCTACACACCGTTGCACCGACTTGGGCGGTGGGCAGGGCCTTGCTGTCCACCTGACAGACGGGGGCGGCGGGAGGGAGGCGGTGGGACAGAGCAGGCACTGCACAGTTGGGGGGGGGGCTGCGTGCGCCCCTTCCTACACCCTCCCCCCCCCTCCCGCCCTCTGCAGCGCCGTTCCCCATGATACCACAGCCCTCCTCCGCAGGCCATGCGATGGGCTCAGCCCCCCCCCCCATCTGCTCCCCACAAACCGCCCTCCCCCTCACTCGCGGTCGCCTTCCACTCCCTCCGCCCCCATCGGACCCCCCTCCCTCCCCCCCTCCACCACAGCACATACCCTCTTCAAACGCTCCAAATACACCCCCTCTCTCACTGCCATCTTCGCGGTACCCCCGGAGCGGCCCCGGGGGGGGGGGGGGGACCGTGGAAAGTGCGATGCACAACAATGCCCAACGGCCGGCAGGGCTCATGGGATACCACTGCACGTGAGGCGGAGGTCTCATGTGGACAACGGTCGTTTCCATTGCCGACCTCCCCCACAAAAGCGACACCCACTGCGCAACGCAGCGATGCCCATGTGCAATGGCGACGTTGAAGGGCTGTTCTAGGCACTGGCCCGCGCGTTGTGGCGGTGCACTTCGCTGCACAACGCCCGTCGTCCGCAGAAGTGGAGTGTACAAAAACACAGAAATGGCGAGGCACAAAACCGACAACACCGCACGTTTGTCCCCCGGCCTCCCCGGCCGATGCGCTGTCCCTCCCTCGCAGAGCCCCTGACCCGGGCCCCCGATGCCCGCGCCCGCACCGCACACCACCGTCAACTTCCGTTCATACGCCGCCAACGCCTGCAGATGGGTGAGTGCTCCGGCCTTCGCGAGGTCATCCGCGTCCCCCTGGATCGCCCTGAAACAACATAACGCACCGCAGCGGGTGGGGGAGGGGGGGGGGGGGGGACAGGGGACAGGGGGGCAGGGAGCGGACATGCGGGTGGACTCCGGCGTGCCACACAGTCCTCTGAATGTAAACGCAACCTCTTGACCAGCGGCTGTGTTCCCACAATCCTTTGCCCGGGGGGTTTTGGATGTGGGTGACCTGGCCTCGACTACCAGGGCCAGGGCCCAGGTGGGGGATGGCGCTATCCATTGCCGCACAGTCACAGTGAACGGCTTGGCGTTGCGGGTCTGGGGGTCTGGGGGTAATGGCCGGACATGCGGAATATGGCCAAAGGTCCAATCCCGGTCCCCTCTCCATAACGCCACATCCAATCCCAGTCCCCTCTCCATAACGCCACATCCAATCCCAGTCCCCTCTCCATAACGCCACATCCAATCCCAGTCCCCTCTCCATAACGCCACATCCAATCCCAGTCCCCTCTCCATAACGCCACATCCAATCCCAGTCCCCTCTCCATAACGCCACATCCAATCCCAGTCCCCTCTCCATAACGCCACGTCCAATCCCAGTCCCCTCTCCATAACGCCACATCCAATCCCAGTCCCCTCTCCATAACGCCACATCCAATCCCAGTCCCCTCTCCATAACGCCACATCCAATCCCAGTCCCCTCTCCATAACGCCACATCCAATCCCAATCCCCTCTCCATAACGCCACATCCAATCCCAGTCCCCTCTCCATAACGCCACATCCAATCCCAATCCCCTCTCCATAACGCCACGTCCAATCCCAGTCCCCTCTCCATAACGCCACATCCAATCCCAATCCCCTCTCCATAACGCCACGTCCAATCCCAGTCCCCTCTCCATAACGCCACATCCAATCCCAGTCCCCTCTCCATAACGCCACATCCGATCCCAGTCCCCTCTCCATAACGCCACATCCAATCCCAGTCCCCTCTCCATAACGCCACATCCAATCCCAGTCCCCTCTCCATAACGCCACATCCAATCCCAGTCCCCTCTCCATAACGCCACATCCAATCCCGGTCCCCTCTCCATAACGCCACATCCAATCCCAGTCCCCTCTCCATAACGCCACATCCAATCCCAGTCCCCTCTCCATAACGCCACATCCAATCCCGGTCCCCTCTCCATAACGCCACGTCCAATCCAAGTCCCCTCTCCATAACGCCACATCCAATCCCAGTCCCCTCTCCATAACGCCACATCCAATCCCAGTCCCCTCTCCATAACGCCACATCCAATCCCAGTCCCCTCTCCATAACGCCACATCCAATCCCAGTCCCCTCTCCATAACGCCACATCCAATCCCAGTCCCCTCTCCATAACGCCACGTCCAATCCCAGTCCCCTCTCCATAACGCCACATCCAATCCCAGTCCCCTCTCCATAACGCCACATCCAATCCCAGTCCCCTCTCCATAACGCCACATCCAATCCCAGTCCCCTCTCCATAACGCCACATCCAATCCCAATCCCCTCTCCATAACGCCACATCCAATCCCAGTCCCCTCTCCATAACGCCACATCCAATCCCAATCCCCTCTCCATAACGCCACGTCCAATCCCAGTCCCCTCTCCATAACGCCACATCCAATCCCAATCCCCTCTCCATAACGCCACGTCCAATCCCAGTCCCCTCTCCATAACGCCACATCCAATCCCAGTCCCCTCTCCATAACGCCACATCCAATCCCAGTCCGCTCTCCATGACGCCACATCCAATCCCAGTCCCCTCTCCATAACGCCACATCCAATCCCAGTCCCCTCTCCATAACGCCACGTCCAATCCCAGTCCCCTCTCCATAACGCCACATCCAATCCCAGTCCCCTCTCCATAACGCCACATCCAATCCCAGTCCCCTCTCCATAACGCCACATCCAATCCCAGTCCCCTCTCCATAACGCCACATCCAATCCCAGTCCCCTCTCCATAACGCCACATCCAATCCCAGTCCCCTCTCCATAATGCCACATCCAATCCCAGTCCCCTCTCCATAACGCCACATCCAATCCCAGTCCCCTCTCCATAACGCCACATCCAATCCCAATCCCCTCTCCATAACGCCACATCCAATCCCAGTCCCCTCTCCATAACGCCACATCCAATCCCAGTCCCCTCTCCATAACGCCACATCCAATCCCAGTCCCCTCTCCATAACGCCACATCCAATCCCAGTCCCCTCTCCATAACGCCACATCCAATCCCAGTCCCCTCTCCATAACGCCACATCCAATCCCAGTCCCCTCTCCATAACGCCACATCCAATCCCAGTCCCCTCTCCATAACGCCACATCCAATCCCAGTCCCCTCTCCATAACGCCACATCCAATCCCAGTCCCCTCTCCATAACGCCACATCCAATCCCAGTCCCCTCTCCATGACGCCACATCCAATCCCAGTCCCCTCTCCATAACGCCACATCCAATCCCAGTCCCCTCTCCATAACGCCACATCCAATCCCAGTCCCCTCTCCATAACGCCACATCCAATCCCAGTCCCCTCTCCATAACGCCACATCCAATCCCAGTCCCCTCTCCATAACGCCACATCCAATCCCAGTCCCCTCTCCATAACGCCACATCCAATCCCAGTCCCCTCTCCATAACGCCACATCCAATCCCAGTCCCCTCTCCATAACGCCACATCCAATCCCAGTCCCCTCTCCATAACGCCACATCCAATCCCAGTCCCCTCTCCATGACGCCACATCCAATCCCAGTCCCCTCTCCATAACGCCACATCCAATCCCAGTCCCCTCTCCATGACGCCACATCCAATCCCAGTCCCCTCTCCATAACGCCACATCCAATCCCAGTCCCCTCTCCATAACGCCACATCCAATCCCAGTCCCCTCTCCATAACGCCACATCCAATCCCAGTCCCCTCACCATAACGCCACATCCAATCCCAGTCCCCTCTCCATAACGCCACATCCAATCCCAGTCCCCTCTCCATAACGCCACATCCAATCCCAGTCCCCTCACCATAACGCCACATCCAATCCCAGTCCCCTCTCCATAACGCCACATCCAATCCCAGTCCCCTCTCCATAACGCCACATCCAATCCCAGTCCCCTCTCCATAACGCCACATCCAATCCCAGTCCCCTCTCCATAACGCCACATCCAATCCCAGTCCCCTCTCCATAACGCCACATCCAATCCCAGTCCCCTCTCCATAACGCCACGTCCAATCCCAGTCCCCTCTCCATAACGCCACATCCAATCCCAGTCCCCTCTCCATAACGCCACATCCAATCCCAGTCCCCTCTCCATAACGCCACATCCAATCCCAGTCCCCTCTCCATAACGCCACGTCCAATCCCAGTCCCCTCTCCATAACGCCACATCCAATCCCAGTCCCCTCTCCATAACGCCACATCCAATCCCAGTCCCCTCTCCATAACGCCACATCCAATCCCAGTCCCCTCTCCATAACACCACATCCAATCCCAGTCCCCTCTCCATAACGCCACATCCAATCCCAGTCCCCTCTCCATAACGCCACATCCAATCCCAGTCCCCTCTCCATAACGCCACGTCCAATCCCAGTCCCCTCTCCATAACGCCACATCCAATCCCAGTCCCCTCTCCATAACGCCACATCCAATCCCAGTCCCCTCTCCATAACGCCACGTCCAATCCCAGTCCCCTCTCCATGACGCCACATCCAATCCCAGTCCCCTCTCCATAACGCCACATCCAATCCCGGTCCCCTCTCCATAACGCCACATCCAATCCCAGTCCCCTCTCCATAACGCCACATCCAATCCCAGTCCCCTCTCCATAACGCCACGTCCAATCCCAGTCCCCTCTCCATGACGCCACATCCAATCCCAGTCCCCTCTCCATGACGCCACATCCAATCCCAGTCCCCTCTCCATAACGCCACATCCAATCCCAGTCCCCTCTCCATAACGCCACATCCAATCCCAGTCCCCTCTCCATAACGCCACATCCAATCCCAGTCCCCTCTCCATAACGCCACATCCAATCCCAGTCCCCTCTCCATAACGCCACATCCAATCCCAGTCCCCTCTCCATAACGCCACGTCCAATCCCAGTCCCCTCTCCATGACGCCACATCCAATCCCAGTCCCCTCTCCATAACGCCACATCCAATCCCGGTCCCCTCTCCATAACGCCACATCCAATCCCAGTCCCCTCTCCATAACGCCACATCCAATCCCAGTCCCCTCTCCATAACGCCACATCCAATCCCAGTCCCCTCTCCATAACGCCACATCCAATCCCAGTCCCCTCTCCATAACGCCACATCCAATCCCAGTCCCCTCTCCATAACGCCACATCCAATCCCAGTCCCCTCTCCATGACGCCACATCCAATCCCAGTCCCCTCTCCATAACGCCACGTCCAATCCCAGTCCCCTCTCCATAACGCCACATCCAATCCCAGTCCCCTCTCCATAACGCCACATCCAATCCCAGTCCCCTCTCCATAACGCCACATCCAATCCCGGTCCCCTCTCCATAACGCCACATCCAATCCCAGTCCCCTCTCCATAACGCCGCATCCAATCCCAGTCCCCTCTCCATAACGCCACATCCAATCCCAGTCCCCTCTCCATAACGCCACGTCCAATCCCGGTCCCCTCTCCATAACGCCACATCCAATCCCAGTCCCCTCTCCATAACGCCACATCCAATCCCAGTCCCCTCTCCATAACGCCACGTCCAATCCCAGTCCCCTCTCCATGACGCCACATCCAATCCCAGTCCCCTCTCCATAACGCCACATCCAATCCCAGTCCGCTCTCCATAACGCCACGTCCAATCCCAGTCCCCTCTCCATAACGCCACATCCAATCCCAGTCCCCTCTCCATAACGCCACGTCCAATCCCAGTCCCCTCTCCATGACGCCACATCCAATCCCAGTCCCCTCTCCATAACGCCACATCCAATCCCAGTCCCCTCTCCATAACGCCACGTCCAATCCCAGTCCCCTCTCCATAACGCCACATCCAATCCCAGTCCCCTCTCCATAACGCCGCATCCAATCCCAGTCCCCTCTCCATAACGCCACATCCAATCCCAGTCCCCTCTCCATAACGCCACATCCAATCCCAGTCCCCTCTCCATAACGCCACATCCAATCCCAGTCCCCTCTCCATAACGCCACATCCAATCCCGGTCCCCTCTCCATAACGCCACGTCCAATCCCAGTCCCCTCTCCATAACGCCACATCCAATCCCAGTCCCCTCTCCATAACGCCACATCCAATCCCAGTCCCCTCTCCATGACGCCACATCCAATCCCAGTCCCCTCTCCATAACGCCACATCCAATCCCAGTCCCCTCTCCATAACGCCACATCCAATCCCAGTCCCCTCTCCATGACGCCACATCCAATCCCAGTCCCCTCTCCATAACGCCACATCCAATCCCAGTCCCCTCTCCATAACGCCACATCCAATCCCAGTCCCCTCTCCATAACGCCACATCCAATCCCAGTCCCCTCTCCATAACGCCACGTCCAATCCCAGTCCCCTCTCCATAACGCCACATCCAATCCCAGTCCCCTCTCCATAACGCCACATCCAATCCCAGTCCCCTCTCCATGACGCCACGTCCAATCCCAGTCCCCTCTCCATAACGCCACATCCAATCCCGGTCCCCTCTCCATAACGCCACATCCAATCCCGGTCCCCTCTCCATAACGCCACATCCAATCCCAGTCCCCTCTCCATAACGCCACATCCAATCCCAGTCCCCTCTCCATAACGCCACATCCAATCCCAGTCCCCTCTCCATAACGCCACGTCCAATCCCAGTCCCCTCTCCATAACGCCACATCCAATCCCAGTCCCCTCTCCATAACGCCACGTCCAATCCCAGTCCCCTCTCCATGACGCCCCATCCAATCCCAGTCCCCTCTCCATAACGCCACATCCAATCCCAGTCCCCTCTCCATAACGCCCCATCCAATCCCAGTCCCCTCTCCATAACGCCACATCCAATCCCAGTCCCCTCTCCATGACGCCACATCCAATCCCAGTCCCCTCTCCATAACGCCACATCCAATCCCAGTCCCCTCTCCATAACGCCCCATCCAATCCCAGTCCCCTCTCCATAACGCCACATCCAATCCCAGTCCCCTCTCCATGACGCCACATCCAATCCCAGTCCCCTCTCCATAACGCCACATCCAATCCCAGTCCCCTCTCCATAACGCCACATCCAATCCCAGTCCCCTCTCCATAACGCCACATCCAATCCCAGTCCCCCTCTCCATAACGCCACATCCAATCCCAGTCCCCTCTCCATAACGCCACATCCAATCCCAGTCCCCTCTCCATAACGCCACATCCAATCCCAGTCCCCTCTCCATAACGCCACCTCCAATCCCAGTCCCCTCTCCATAACGCCACATCCAATCCCAGTCCCCTCTCCATAACGCCACATCCAAATCCCAGTCCCCTCTCCATAACGCCACATCCAATCCCAGTCCCCTCTCCATAACGCCACATCCAATCCCAGTCCCCTCTCCATAACGCCACATCCAATCCCAGTCCCCTCTCCATAACGCCACATCCAATCCCAGTCCCTCTCCAATAACGCCACATCCAATCCCAGTCCCCTCTCCATAACGCCACATCCAATCCCAGTCCCCTCTCCATAACGCCACATCCAATCCCAGTCCCCTCTCCATAACGCCACATCTCACCACAATCCCAGTCCCCTCTCCATAACGCCACATCCAATCCCAGTCCCCTCTCCATAACGCCACATCCAATCCCAGTCCCCTCTCCATAACGCCACATCCAATCCCAGTCCCCTCTCCATAACGCCACATCCAATCCCAGTCCCCTCTCCATAACGCCACAGTCCAATCCCAGTCCCCTCTCCATAACGCCACATCCAATCCCAGTCCCCTCTCCATAACGCCACATCCAATCCCAGTCCCCTCTCCATAACGCCACATCCAATCCCAGTCCCCTCTCCATAACGCCACATCCAATCCCAGTCCCCTCTCCATAACGCCACATCCAATCCCAGTCCCCTCTCCATAACGCCACATCCAATCCCAGTCCCCTCTCCATAACGCCACATCCAATCCCAGTCCCCTCTCCATAACGCCACATCCAATCCCAGTCCCCTCTCCATAACGCCACATCCAATCCCAGTCCCCTCTCCATAACGCCACATCCAATCCCAGTCCCCTCTCCATAACGCCACATCCAATCCCAGTCCCCTCTCCATAACGCCACATCCAATCCCAGTCCCCTCTCCATAACGCCACATCCAATCCCAGTCCCCTCTCCATAACGCCACATCCAATCCCAGTCCCCTCTCCATAACGCCACATCCAATCCCAGTCCCCTCTCCATAACGCCACATCCAATCCCAGTCCCCTCTCCATAACGCCACATCCAATCCCAGTCCCCTCTCCATAACGCCACATCCAATCCCAGTCCCCTCTCCATAACGCCACATCCAATCCCAGTCCCCTCTCCATAACGCCACATCCAATCCCAGTCCCCTCTCCATAACGCCACATCCAATCCCAGTCCCCTCTCCATAACGCCACATCCAATCCCAGTCCCCTCTCCATAACGCCACATCCAATCCCAGTCCCCTCTCCATAACGCCACATCCAATCCCAGTCCCCTCTCCATAACGCCACGTCCAATCCCAGTCCCCTCTCCATAACGCCACATCCAATCCCAGTCCCCTCTCCATAACGCCACATCCAATCCCAGTCCCCTCTCCATAACGCCACATCCAATCCCAGTCCCCTCTCCATAACGCCACATCCAATCCCAGTCCCCTCTCCATAACGCCACATCCAATCCCAGTCCCCTCTCCATAACGCCACATCCAATCCCAGTCCCCTCTCCATAACGCCACATCCAATCCCAGTCCCCTCTCCATAACGCCACATCCAATCCCAGTCCCCTCTCCATAACGCCACATCCAATCCCAGTCCCCTCTCCATAACGCCACATCCAATCCCAGTCCCCTCTCCATAACGCCACATCCAATCCCAGTCCCCTCTCCATAACGCCACATCCAATCCCAGTCCCCTCTCCATAACGCCACATCCAATCCCAGTCCCCTCTCCATAACGCCACATCCAATCCCAGTCCCCTCTCCATAACGCCACATCCAATCCCAGTCCCCTCTCCATAACGCCACATCCAATCCCAGTCCCCTCTCCATAACGCCACATCCAATCCCAGTCCCCTCTCCATAACGCCACATCCAATCCCAGTCCCCTCTCCATAACGCCACATCCAATCCCAGTCCCCTCTCCATAACGCCACATCCAATCCCAGTCCCCTCTCCATAACGCCACATCCAATCCCAGTCCCCTCTCCATAACGCCACATCCAATCCCAGTCCCCTCTCCATAACGCCACATCCAATCCCAGTCCCCTCTCCATAACGCCACATCCAATCCCAGTCCCCTCTCCATAACGCCACATCCAATCCCAGTCCCCTCTCCATAACGCCACATCCAATCCCAGTCCCCTCTCCATAACGCCACATCCAATCCCAGTCCCCTCTCCATAACGCCACATCCAATCCCAGTCCCCTCTCCATAACGCCACATCCAATCCCAGTCCCCTCTCCATAACGCCACATCCAATCCCAGTCCCCTCTCCATAACGCCACATCCAATCCCAGTCCCCTCTCCATAACGCCACATCCAATCCCAGTCCCCTCTCCATAACGCCACATCCAATCCCAGTCCCCTCTCCATAACGCCACATCCAATCCCAGTCCCCTCTCCATAACGCCACATCCAATCCCAGTCCCCTCTCCATAACGCCACATCCAATCCCAGTCCCCTCTCCATAACGCCACATCCAATCCCAGTCCCCTCTCCATAACGCCACATCCAATCCCAGTCCCCTCTCCATAACGCCACATCCAATCCCAGTCCCCTCTCCATAACGCCACATCCAATCCCAGTCCCCTCTCCATAACGCCACATCCAATCCCAGTCCCCTCTCCATAACGCCACATCCAATCCCAGTCCCCTCTCCATAACGCCACATCCAATCCCAGTCCCCTCTCCATAACGCCACATCCAATCCCAGTCCCCTCTCCATAACGCCACATCCAATCCCAGTCCCCTCTCCATAACGCCACATCCAATCCCAGTCCCCTCTCCATAACGCCACATCCAATCCCAGTCCCCTCTCCATAACGCCACATCCAATCCCAGTCCCCTCTCCATAACGCCACATCCAATCCCAGTCCCCTCTCCATAACGCCACATCCAATCCCAGTCCCCTCTCCATAACGCCACATCCAATCCCAGTCCCCTCTCCATAACGCCACATCCAATCCCAGTCCCCTCTCCATAACGCCACATCCAATCCCAGTCCCCTCTCCATAACGCCACATCCAATCCCAGTCCCCTCTCCATAACGCCACATCCAATCCCAGTCCCCTCTCCATAACGCCACATCCAATCCCAGTCCCCTCTCCATAACGCCACATCCAATCCCAGTCCCCTCTCCATAACGCCACATCCAATCCCAGTCCCCTCTCCATAACGCCACATCCAATCCCAGTCCCCTCTCCATAACGCCACATCCAATCCCAGTCCCCTCTCCATAACGCCACATCCAATCCCAGTCCCCTCTCCATAACGCCACATCCAATCCCAGTCCCCTCTCCATAACGCCACATCCAATCCCAGTCCCCTCTCCATAACGCCACATCCAATCCCAGTCCCCTCTCCATAACGCCACATCCAATCCCAGTCCCCTCTCCATAACGCCACGTCCAATCCCAGTCCCCTCTCCATAACGCCACATCCAATCCCAGTCCCCTCTCCATAACGCCACATCCAATCCCAGTCCCCTCTCCATAACGCCACATCCAATCCCAGTCCCCTCTCCATAACGCCACATCCAATCCCAGTCCCCTCTCCATAACGCCACATCCAATCCCAGTCCCCTCTCCATAACGCCACATCCAATCCCAGTCCCCTCTCCATAACGCCACATCCAATCCCAGTCCCCTCTCCATAACGCCACATCCAATCCCAGTCCCCTCTCCATAACGCCACATCCAATCCCAGTCCCCTCTCCATAACGCCACATCCAATCCCAGTCCCCTCTCCATAACGCCACATCCAATCCCAGTCCCCTCTCCATAACGCCACATCCAATCCCAGTCCCCTCTCCATAACGCCACATCCAATCCCAGTCCCCTCTCCATAACGCCACATCCAATCCCAGTCCCCTCTCCATAACGCCACATCCAATCCCAGTCCCCTCTCCATAACGCCACATCCAATCCCAGTCCCCTCTCCATAACGCCACATCCAATCCCAGTCCCCTCTCCATAACGCCACATCCAATCCCAGTCCCCTCTCCATAACGCCACATCCAATCCCAGTCCCCTCTCCATAACGCCACATCCAATCCCAGTCCCCTCTCCATAACGCCACATCCAATCCCAGTCCCCTCTCCATAACGCCACATCCAATCCCAGTCCCCTCTCCATAACGCCACATCCAATCCCAGTCCCCTCTCCATAACGCCACATCCAATCCCAGTCCCCTCTCCATAACGCCACATCCAATCCCAGTCCCCTCTCCATAACGCCACATCCAATCCCAGTCCCCTCTCCATAACGCCACATCCAATCCCAGTCCCCTCTCCATAACGCCACATCCAATCCCAGTCCCCTCTCCATAACGCCACATCCAATCCCAGTCCCCTCTCCATAACGCCACATCCAATCCCAGTCCCCTCTCCATAACGCCACATCCAATCCCAGTCCCCTCTCCATAACGCCACATCCAATCCCAGTCCCCTCTCCATAACGCCACATCCAATCCCAGTCCCCTCTCCATAACGCCACATCCAATCCCAGTCCCCTCTCCATAACGCCACATCCAATCCCAGTCCCCTCTCCATAACGCCACATCCAATCCCAGTCCCCTCTCCATAACGCCACATCCAATCCCAGTCCCCTCTCCATAACGCCACATCCAATCCCAGTCCCCTCTCCATAACGCCACATCCAATCCCAGTCCCCTCTCCATAACGCCACATCCAATCCCAGTCCCCTCTCCATAACGCCACATCCAATCCCAGTCCCCTCTCCATAACGCCACATCCAATCCCAGTCCCCTCTCCATAACGCCACATCCAATCCCAGTCCCCTCTCCATAACGCCACATCCAATCCCAGTCCCCTCTCCATAACGCCACATCCAATCCCAGTCCCCTCTCCATAACGCCACATCCAATCCCAGTCCCCTCTCCATAACGCCACATCCAATCCCAGTCCCCTCTCCATAACGCCACATCCAATCCCAGTCCCCTCTCCATAACGCCACATCCAATCCCAGTCCCCTCTCCATAACGCCACATCCAATCCCAGTCCCCTCTCCATAACGCCACATCCAATCCCAGTCCCCTCTCCATAACGCCACATCCAATCCCAGTCCCCTCTCCATAACGCCACATCCAATCCCAGTCCCCTCTCCATAACGCCACATCCAATCCCAGTCCCCTCTCCATAACGCCACATCCAATCCCAGTCCCCTCTCCATAACGCCACATCCAATCCCAGTCCCCTCTCCATAACGCCACATCCAATCCCAGTCCCCTCTCCATAACGCCACATCCAATCCCAGTCCCCTCTCCATAACGCCACATCCAATCCCAGTCCCCTCTCCATAACGCCACATCCAATCCCAGTCCCCTCTCCATAACGCCACATCCAATCCCAGTCCCCTCTCCATAACGCCACATCCAATCCCAGTCCCCTCTCCATAACGCCACATCCAATCCCAGTCCCCTCTCCATAACGCCACATCCAATCCCAGTCCCCTCTCCATAACGCCACATCCAATCCCAGTCCCCTCTCCATAACGCCACATCCAATCCCAGTCCCCTCTCCATAACGCCACATCCAATCCCAGTCCCCTCTCCATAACGCCACATCCAATCCCAGTCCCCTCTCCATAACGCCACATCCAATCCCAGTCCCCTCTCCATAACGCCACATCCAATCCCAGTCCCCTCTCCATAACGCCACATCCAATCCCAGTCCCCTCTCCATAACGCCACATCCAATCCCAGTCCCCTCTCCATAACGCCACATCCAATCCCAGTCCCCTCTCCATAACGCCACATCCAATCCCAGTCCCCTCTCCATAACGCCACATCCAATCCCAGTCCCCTCTCCATAACGCCACATCCAATCCCAGTCCCCTCTCCATAACGCCACATCCAATCCCAGTCCCCTCTCCATAACGCCACATCCAATCCCAGTCCCCTCTCCATAACGCCACATCCAATCCCAGTCCCCTCTCCATAACGCCACATCCAATCCCAGTCCCCTCTCCATAACGCCACATCCAATCCCAGTCCCCTCTCCATAACGCCACATCCAATCCCAGTCCCCTCTCCATAACGCCACATCCAATCCCAGTCCCCTCTCCATAACGCCACATCCAATCCCAGTCCCCTCTCCATAACGCCACATCCAATCCCAGTCCCCTCTCCATAACGCCACATCCAATCCCAGTCCCCTCTCCATAACGCCACATCCAATCCCAGTCCCCTCTCCATAACGCCACATCCAATCCCAGTCCCCTCTCCATAACGCCACATCCAATCCCAGTCCCCTCTCCATAACGCCACATCCAATCCCAGTCCCCTCTCCATAACGCCACATCCAATCCCAGTCCCCTCTCCATAACGCCACATCCAATCCCAGTCCCCTCTCCATAACGCCACATCCAATCCCAGTCCCCTCTCCATAACGCCACATCCAATCCCAGTCCCCTCTCCATAACGCCACATCCAATCCCAGTCCCCTCTCCATAACGCCACATCCAATCCCAGTCCCCTCTCCATAACGCCACATCCAATCCCAGTCCCCTCTCCATAACGCCACATCCAATCCCAGTCCCCTCTCCATAACGCCACATCCAATCCCAGTCCCCTCTCCATAACGCCACATCCAATCCCAGTCCCCTCTCCATAACGCCACATCCAATCCCAGTCCCCTCTCCATAACGCCACATCCAATCCCAGTCCCCTCTCCATAACGCCACATCCAATCCCAGTCCCCTCTCCATAACGCCACATCCAATCCCAGTCCCCTCTCCATAACGCCACATCCAATCCCAGTCCCCTCTCCATAACGCCACATCCAATCCCAGTCCCCTCTCCATAACGCCACATCCAATCCCAGTCCCCTCTCCATAACGCCACATCCAATCCCAGTCCCCTCTCCATAACGCCACATCCAATCCCAGTCCCCTCTCCATAACGCCACATCCAATCCCAGTCCCCTCTCCATAACGCCACATCCAATCCCAGTCCCCTCTCCATAACGCCACATCCAATCCCAGTCCCCTCTCCATAACGCCACATCCAATCCCAGTCCCCTCTCCATAACGCCACATCCAATCCCAGTCCCCTCTCCATAACGCCACATCCAATCCCAGTCCCCTCTCCATAACGCCACATCCAATCCCAGTCCCCTCTCCATAACGCCACATCCAATCCCAGTCCCCTCTCCATAACGCCACATCCAATCCCAGTCCCCTCTCCATAACGCCACATCCAATCCCAGTCCCCTCTCCATAACGCCACATCCAATCCCAGTCCCCTCTCCATAACGCCACATCCAATCCCAGTCCCCTCTCCATAACGCCACATCCAATCCCAGTCCCCTCTCCATAACGCCACATCCAATCCCAGTCCCCTCTCCATAACGCCACATCCAATCCCAGTCCCCTCTCCATAACGCCACATCCAATCCCAGTCCCCTCTCCATAACGCCACATCCAATCCCAGTCCCCTCTCCATAACGCCACATCCAATCCCAGTCCCCTCTCCATAACGCCACATCCAATCCCAGTCCCCTCTCCATAACGCCACATCCAATCCCAGTCCCCTCTCCATAACGCCACATCCAATCCCAGTCCCCTCTCCATAACGCCACATCCAATCCCAGTCCCCTCTCCATAACGCCACATCCAATCCCAGTCCCCTCTCCATAACGCCACATCCAATCCCAGTCCCCTCTCCATAACGCCACATCCAATCCCAGTCCCCTCTCCATAACGCCACATCCAATCCCAGTCCCCTCTCCATAACGCCACATCCAATCCCAGTCCCCTCTCCATAACGCCACATCCAATCCCAGTCCCCTCTCCATAACGCCACATCCAATCCCAGTCCCCTCTCCATAACGCCACATCCAATCCCAGTCCCCTCTCCATAACGCCACATCCAATCCCAGTCCCCTCTCCATAACGCCACATCCAATCCCAGTCCCCTCTCCATAACGCCACATCCAATCCCAGTCCCCTCTCCATAACGCCACATCCAATCCCAGTCCCCTCTCCATAACGCCACATCCAATCCCAGTCCCCTCTCCATAACGCCACATCCAATCCCAGTCCCCTCTCCATAACGCCACATCCAATCCCAGTCCCCTCTCCATAACGCCACATCCAATCCCAGTCCCCTCTCCATAACGCCACATCCAATCCCAGTCCCCTCTCCATAACGCCACATCCAATCCCAGTCCCCTCTCCATAACGCCACATCCAATCCCAGTCCCCTCTCCATAACGCCACATCCAATCCCAGTCCCCTCTCCATAACGCCACATCCAATCCCAGTCCCCTCTCCATAACGCCACATCCAATCCCAGTCCCCTCTCCATAACGCCACATCCAATCCCAGTCCCCTCTCCATAACGCCACATCCAATCCCAGTCCCCTCTCCATAACGCCACATCCAATCCCAGTCCCCTCTCCATAACGCCACATCCAATCCCAGTCCCCTCTCCATAACGCCACATCCAATCCCAGTCCCCTCTCCATAACGCCACATCCAATCCCAGTCCCCTCTCCATAACGCCACATCCAATCCCAGTCCCCTCTCCATAACGCCACATCCAATCCCAGTCCCCTCTCCATAACGCCACATCCAATCCCAGTCCCCTCTCCATAACGCCACATCCAATCCCAGTCCCCTCTCCATAACGCCACATCCAATCCCAGTCCCCTCTCCATAACGCCACATCCAATCCCAGTCCCCTCTCCATAACGCCACATCCAATCCCAGTCCCCTCTCCATAACGCCACATCCAATCCCAGTCCCCTCTCCATAACGCCACATCCAATCCCAGTCCCCTCTCCATAACGCCACATCCAATCCCAGTCCCCTCTCCATAACGCCACATCCAATCCCAGTCCCCTCTCCATAACGCCACATCCAATCCCAGTCCCCTCTCCATAACGCCACATCCAATCCCAGTCCCCTCTCCATAACGCCACATCCAATCCCAGTCCCCTCTCCATAACGCCACATCCAATCCCAGTCCCCTCTCCATAACGCCACATCCAATCCCAGTCCCCTCTCCATAACGCCACATCCAATCCCAGTCCCCTCTCCATAACGCCACATCCAATCCCAGTCCCCTCTCCATAACGCCACATCCAATCCCAGTCCCCTCTCCATAACGCCACATCCAATCCCAGTCCCCTCTCCATAACGCCACATCCAATCCCAGTCCCCTCTCCATAACGCCACATCCAATCCCAGTCCCCTCTCCATAACGCCACATCCAATCCCAGTCCCCTCTCCATAACGCCACATCCAATCCCAGTCCCCTCTCCATAACGCCACATCCAATCCCAGTCCCCTCTCCATAACGCCACATCCAATCCCAGTCCCCTCTCCATAACGCCACATCCAATCCCAGTCCCCTCTCCATAACGCCACATCCAATCCCAGTCCCCTCTCCATAACGCCACATCCAATCCCAGTCCCCTCTCCATAACGCCACATCCAATCCCAGTCCCCTCTCCATAACGCCACATCCAATCCCAGTCCCCTCTCCATAACGCCACATCCAATCCCAGTCCCCTCTCCATAACGCCACATCCAATCCCCCGTCCCCTCTCCATAACGCCACATCCAATCCCAGTCCCCTCTCCATAACGCACATCCAATCCCAGTCCCCTCTCCATAACGCCACATCCAATCCCAGTCCCCTCTCCATAACGCCACATCCAATCCCAGTCCCCTCTCCATAACGCCACATCCAATCCCAGTCCCCTCTCCATAACGCCACATCCAATCCCAGTCCCCTCTCCATAACGCCACATCCAATCCCAGTCCCCTCTCCATAACGCCACATCCAATCCCAGTCCCCTCTCCATAACGCCACATCCAATCCCAGTCCCCTCTCCATAACGCCACATCCAATCCCAGTCCCCTCTCCATAACGCCACATCCAATCCCAGTCCCCTCTCCATAACGCCACATCCAATCCCAGTCCCCTCTCCATAACGCCACATCCAATCCCAGTCCCCTCTCCATAACGCCACATCCAATCCCAGTCCCCTCTCCATAACGCCACATCCAATCCCAGTCCCCTCTCCATAACGCCACATCCAATCCCAGTCCCCTCTCCATAACGCCACATCCAATCCCAGTCCCCTCTCCATAACGCCACATCCAATCCCAGTCCCCTCTCCATAACGCCACATCCAATCCAGTCCCCTCTCCATAACGCCACATCCAATCCCAGTCCCCTCTCCATAACGCCACATCCAATCCCAGTCCCCTCTCCATAACGCCACATCCAATCCCAGTCCCCTCTCCATAACGCCACATCCAATCCCAGTCCCCTCTCCATAACGCCACATCCAATCCCAGTCCCCTCTCCATAACGCC
>OZ038400.1:16809949-16889949 GCA_964036045.1 Eutreptiella sp. 'Long Island Sound 2002'
CCACAGCCCCACAGCCCCACAGCCCCACAGCCCCACAGCCCCACAGTCCCACAGCCCCACAGCCCCACACCCCCACAGCCCCACACCCCCACGGCCCCACAGCCCCACACCCCCACAGCCCCACACCCCCACACCCCCACACCCCCACACCCCCACACAGCCCCACAGCCCCACAGCCCCACAGCCCCACAGCCCCACAGAAACACAGACACACATATTAAGGAGGGCTTTGAAGGATCACTACCTGAGTTTGCTTCTGACACAGGCTCTTCAAGAGTTGCTGGCGGCTGCAGATGGAAATGCAACAGCGAGCGCCCACACGTGCACAGATCCCCACACACATACACACACCTCTGGTGCACGACGGCCCACATCCGCTGACACACATGCAGCGACACACACAAACAGGTATTTGTGATTGGGATGCACCCGTGTACAAAGGTGATCACACGCATGAAGGATTGACTTCAAAGACGGGTGCTTCATTTGCGGTGAGTTGGAGGAAACGGGCCATGCGTCAAAGCGCTGGCGCTCAAGTGCAACCAGAACCACAACCACGGCCACGACGACGATCCCGTGAAACTGATGGTCATGACATGTGTTCACGGTTGTCTTTTGTGGCATTCACACAAGTGCACACTTTTCGTTTGTGGGAGGCAAAAAGATTGACAAAAACAAAAAATGGGGATGCACCGTGACTGAAACTCCACACAAAGCCCGAGTAAAGCCGTGAAGCAGGGCATCAAAGGTGGTTTTCTGAGTGCGGGTTTGCCCCGTCACGGGCCACGGACGACAACAAAAGTAATGCTTGACTCAGCGCCTTTCTCGGACAGCTGGAGCATGAGTGCAGGTCGGCGCGGTCTGCGGCAGCGCCGGGTGCTGCAGCGTGTGGCATGCGCACCAAACCTTTTTTGTGATAAGGGGGGGGGAGTGAAATCTTGGAGGAGGCAGGCACGTTTTCAGGGCAGGCACTGCTTTTGTCCTACCCCTACCCTAGGGGGGGGGGGGGGTCCAGTCAAGGAGGCAGGCACCCCCTCACCGCCACAGTACCTACCCAACATCAAACCACACGCAAAACATCAAATCATGAAGGGCTCACCACTGCTTCCCCATGAAACTTCAGCCTGGCCTAACCTTGTACACCTGCTGCCCTCATTGCCGTAGCGTGTCCTGGATTCGCCCCCAGGACTTCTGAGGTGCAGGTGTGGCATTCTACGACTGGGGTACTGACCAGATCTGCCAAACCCACTGCTCAGGGGCGAAACAAATGTTTTGGTTACAAATATTTTCCCCAAAAAATCCCAACCCACTCTTGGCCTACCCCCCCCCACTCTGGGGGGGGGGGGGGGGGTGATTCCATGGAGGGCACCCAGAAGTTCCAAAAAGGCAGGCACCCCGCCCCCCCTGGGGGAGGGTATCCAAGCCACTAAACAAAGGCTCAATGCGCACACATGTCGGGGGGTCAGGCAAACGGGGGTGCACACGCACACACACACATACACACAACACACACACACTCAGCCACACGCCGGCAGTCGCACACAAAGACACAGATACACCCACACAGACCCCCGCACGCAGGCACAGGCCCGCAAAGGCAGTCAGGCACGTGACCACCGGCGTACACAAACGCACGTAAGGGCAAGCACCACAGCATCGTGCAGCGGGGCGCCGCCGCCGCCCCGGGTCGCACGCACGCACACATGCCCGCACGAAGCCAGACGCACGCACGCACGCATGCCCGCACGAAGCCAGACGCACGCACGCACGCATGCCCGCACGAAGCCGGACGCACGCACGCCCCACCCGCTACACACCGTTGCACCGACTTGGGCGGTGGGCAGGGCCTTGCTGTCCACCTGACAGACGGGGGCGGCGGGAGGGAGGCGGTGGGACAGAGCAGGCACTGCACAGTTGGGGGGGGGGCTGCGTGCGCCCCTTCCTACACCCTCCCCCCCCCTCCCGCCCTCTGCAGCGCCGTTCCCCATGATACCACAGCCCTCCTCCGCAGGCCATGCGATGGGCTCAGCCCCCCCCCCCCATCTGCTCCCCACAAACCGCCCTCCCCCTCACTCGCGGTCGCCTTCCACTCCCTCCGCCCCCATCGGACCCCCCTCCCTCCCCCCCTCCACCACAGCACATACCCTCTTCAAACGCTCCAAATACACCCCCTCTCTCACTGCCATCTTCGCGGTACCCCCGGAGCGGCCCCGGGGGGGGGGGGGGGACCGTGGAAAGTGCGATGCACAACAATGCCCAACGGCCGGCAGGGCTCATGGGATACCACTGCACGTGAGGCGGAGGTCTCATGTGGACAACGGTCGTTTCCATTGCCGACCTCCCCCACAAAAGCGACACCCACTGCGCAACGCAGCGATGCCCATGTGCAATGGCGACGTTGAAGGGCTGTTCTAGGCACTGGCCCGCGCGTTGTGGCGGTGCACTTCGCTGCACAACGCCCGTCGTCCGCAGAAGTGGAGTGTACAAAAACACAGAAATGGCGAGGCACAAAACCGACAACACCGCACGTTTGTCCCCCGGCCTCCCCGGCCGATGCGCTGTCCCTCCCTCGCAGAGCCCCTGACCCGGGCCCCCGATGCCCGCGCCCGCACCGCACACCACCGTCAACTTCCGTTCATACGCCGCCAACGCCTGCAGATGGGTGAGTGCTCCGGCCTTCGCGAGGTCATCCGCGTCCCCCTGGATCGCCCTGAAACAACATAACGCACCGCAGCGGGTGGGGGAGGGGGGGGGGGGGGGACAGGGGACAGGGGGGCAGGGAGCGGACATGCGGGTGGACTCCGGCGTGCCACACAGTCCTCTGAATGTAAACGCAACCTCTTGACCAGCGGCTGTGTTCCCACAATCCTTTGCCCGGGGGGTTTTGGATGTGGGTGACCTGGCCTCGACTACCAGGGCCAGGGCCCAGGTGGGGGATGGCGCTATCCATTGCCGCACAGTCACAGTGAACGGCTTGGCGTTGCGGGTCTGGGGGTCTGGGGGTAATGGCCGGACATGCGGAATATGGCCAAAGGTCCAATCCCGGTCCCCTCTCCATAACGCCACATCCAATCCCAGTCCCCTCTCCATAACGCCACATCCAATCCCAGTCCCCTCTCCATAACGCCACATCCAATCCCAGTCCCCTCTCCATAACGCCACATCCAATCCCAGTCCCCTCTCCATAACGCCACATCCAATCCCAGTCCCCTCTCCATAACGCCACATCCAATCCCAGTCCCCTCTCCATAACGCCACGTCCAATCCCAGTCCCCTCTCCATAACGCCACATCCAATCCCAGTCCCCTCTCCATAACGCCACATCCAATCCCAGTCCCCTCTCCATAACGCCACATCCAATCCCAGTCCCCTCTCCATAACGCCACATCCAATCCCAATCCCCTCTCCATAACGCCACATCCAATCCCAGTCCCCTCTCCATAACGCCACATCCAATCCCAATCCCCTCTCCATAACGCCACGTCCAATCCCAGTCCCCTCTCCATAACGCCACATCCAATCCCAATCCCCTCTCCATAACGCCACGTCCAATCCCAGTCCCCTCTCCATAACGCCACATCCAATCCCAGTCCCCTCTCCATAACGCCACATCCGATCCCAGTCCCCTCTCCATAACGCCACATCCAATCCCAGTCCCCTCTCCATAACGCCACATCCAATCCCAGTCCCCTCTCCATAACGCCACATCCAATCCCAGTCCCCTCTCCATAACGCCACATCCAATCCCGGTCCCCTCTCCATAACGCCACATCCAATCCCAGTCCCCTCTCCATAACGCCACATCCAATCCCAGTCCCCTCTCCATAACGCCACATCCAATCCCGGTCCCCTCTCCATAACGCCACGTCCAATCCAAGTCCCCTCTCCATAACGCCACATCCAATCCCAGTCCCCTCTCCATAACGCCACATCCAATCCCAGTCCCCTCTCCATAACGCCACATCCAATCCCAGTCCCCTCTCCATAACGCCACATCCAATCCCAGTCCCCTCTCCATAACGCCACATCCAATCCCAGTCCCCTCTCCATAACGCCACGTCCAATCCCAGTCCCCTCTCCATAACGCCACATCCAATCCCAGTCCCCTCTCCATAACGCCACATCCAATCCCAGTCCCCTCTCCATAACGCCACATCCAATCCCAGTCCCCTCTCCATAACGCCACATCCAATCCCAATCCCCTCTCCATAACGCCACATCCAATCCCAGTCCCCTCTCCATAACGCCACATCCAATCCCAATCCCCTCTCCATAACGCCACGTCCAATCCCAGTCCCCTCTCCATAACGCCACATCCAATCCCAATCCCCTCTCCATAACGCCACGTCCAATCCCAGTCCCCTCTCCATAACGCCACATCCAATCCCAGTCCCCTCTCCATAACGCCACATCCAATCCCAGTCCGCTCTCCATAACGCCACATCCAATCCCAGTCCCCTCTCCATAACGCCACATCCAATCCCAGTCCCCTCTCCATAACGCCACATCCAATCCCAGTCCCCTCTCCATAACGCCACATCCAATCCCAGTCCCCTCTCCATAACGCCACATCCAATCCCAGTCCCCTCTCCATAACGCCACATCCAATCCCAGTCCCCTCTCCATAACGCCACATCCAATCCCAGTCCCCTCTCCATAACGCCACATCCAATCCCAGTCCCCTCTCCATAACGCCACATCCAATCCCAGTCCCCTCTCCATAACGCCACATCCAATCCCAGTCCCCTCTCCATAACGCCACATCCAATCCCAGTCCCCTCTCCATAACGCCACATCCAATCCCAGTCCCCTCTCCATAACGCCACATCCAATCCCAGTCCCCTCTCCATAACGCCACATCCAATCCCAGTCCCCTCTCCATAACGCCACATCCAATCCCAGTCCCCTCTCCATAACGCCACATCCAATCCCAGTCCCCTCTCCATAACGCCACATCCAATCCCAGTCCCCTCTCCATAACGCCACATCCAATCCCAGTCCCCTCTCCATAACGCCACATCCAATCCCAGTCCCCTCTCCATAACGCCACATCCAATCCCAGTCCCCTCTCCATAACGCCACATCCAATCCCAGTCCCCTCTCCATAACGCCACATCCAATCCCAGTCCCCTCTCCATAACGCCACATCCAATCCCAGTCCCCTCTCCATAACGCCACATCCAATCCCAGTCCCCTCTCCATAACGCCACATCCAATCCCAGTCCCCTCTCCATAACGCCACATCCAATCCCAGTCCCCTCTCCATAACGCCACATCCAATCCCAGTCCCCTCTCCATAACGCCACATCCAATCCCAGTCCCCTCTCCATAACGCCACATCCAATCCCAGTCCCCTCTCCATAACGCCACATCCAATCCCAGTCCCCTCTCCATAACGCCACATCCAATCCCAGTCCCCTCTCCATAACGCCACATCCAATCCCAGTCCCCTCTCCATAACGCCACATCCAATCCCAGTCCCCTCTCCATAGACGCCACATCCAATCCCAGTCCCCTCTCCATAACGCCACATCCAATCCCAGTCCCCTCTCCATAACGCCACATCCAATCCCAGTCCCCTCTCCATAACGCCACATCCAATCCCAGTCCCCTCTCCATAACGCCACATCCAATCCCAGTCCCCTCTCCATAACGCCACATCCAATCCCAGTCCCCTCTCCATAACGCCACATCCAATCCCAGTCCCCTCTCCATAACGCCACATCCAATCCCAGTCCCCTCTCCATAACGCCACATCCAATCCCAGTCCCCTCTCCATAACGCCACATCCAATCCCAGTCCCCTCTCCATAACGCCACATCCAATCCCAGTCCCCTCTCCATAACGCCACATCCAATCCCAGTCCCCTCTCCATAACGCCACATCCAATCCCAGTCCCCTCTCCATAACGCCACATCCAATCCCAGTCCCCTCTCCATAACGCCACATCCAATCCCAGTCCCCTCTCCATAACGCCACATCCAATCCCAGTCCCCTCTCCATAACGCCACATCCAATCCCAGTCCCCTCTCCATAACGCCACATCCAATCCCAGTCCCCTCTCCATAACGCCACATCCAATCCCAGTCCCCTCTCCATAACGCCACATCCAATCCCAGTCCCCTCTCCATAACGCCACATCCAATCCCAGTCCCCTCTCCATAACGCCACATCCAATCCCAGTCCCCTCTCCATAACGCCACATCCAATCCCAGTCCCCTCTCCATAACGCCACATCCAATCCCAGTCCCCTCTCCATAACGCCACATCCAATCCCAGTCCCCTCTCCATAACGCCACATCCAATCCCAGTCCCCTCTCCATAACGCCACATCCAATCCCAGTCCCCTCTCCATAACGCCACATCCAATCCCAGTCCCCTCTCCATAACGCCACATCCAATCCCAGTCCCCTCTCCATAACGCCACATCCAATCCCAGTCCCCTCTCCATAACGCCACATCCAATCCCAGTCCCCTCTCCATAACGCCACATCCAATCCCAGTCCCCTCTCCATAACGCCACATCCAATCCCAGTCCCCTCTCCATAACGCCACATCCAATCCCAGTCCCCTCTCCATAACGCCACATCCAATCCCAGTCCCCTCTCCATAACGCCACATCCAATCCCAGTCCCCTCTCCATAACGCCACATCCAATCCCAGTCCCCTCTCCATAACGCCACATCCAATCCCAGTCCCCTCTCCATAACGCCACATCCAATCCCAGTCCCCTCTCCATAACGCCACATCCAATCCCAGTCCCCTCTCCATAACGCCACATCCAATCCCAGTCCCCTCTCCATAACGCCACATCCAATCCCAGTCCCCTCTCCATAACGCCACATCCAATCCCAGTCCCCTCTCCATAACGCCACATCCAATCCCAGTCCCCTCTCCATAACGCCACATCCAATCCCAGTCCCCTCTCCATAACGCCACATCCAATCCCAGTCCCCTCTCCATAACGCCACATCCAATCCCAGTCCCCTCTCCATAACGCCACATCCAATCCCAGTCCCCTCTCCATAACGCCACATCCAATCCCAGTCCCCTCTCCATGACGCCACATCCAATCCCAGTCCCCTCTCCATAACGCCACGTCCAATCCCAGTCCCCTCTCCATAACGCCACATCCAATCCCAGTCCCCTCTCCATAACGCCACATCCAATCCCAGTCCCCTCTCCATAACGCCACATCCAATCCCGGTCCCCTCTCCATAACGCCACATCCAATCCCAGTCCCCTCTCCATAACGCCGCATCCAATCCCAGTCCCCTCTCCATAACGCCACATCCAATCCCAGTCCCCTCTCCATAACGCCACGTCCAATCCCGGTCCCCTCTCCATAACGCCACATCCAATCCCAGTCCCCTCTCCATAACGCCACATCCAATCCCAGTCCCCTCTCCATAACGCCACGTCCAATCCCAGTCCCCTCTCCATGACGCCACATCCAATCCCAGTCCCCTCTCCATAACGCCACATCCAATCCCAGTCCGCTCTCCATAACGCCACGTCCAATCCCAGTCCCCTCTCCATAACGCCACATCCAATCCCAGTCCCCTCTCCATAACGCCACGTCCAATCCCAGTCCCCTCTCCATGACGCCACATCCAATCCCAGTCCCCTCTCCATAACGCCACATCCAATCCCAGTCCCCTCTCCATAACGCCACGTCCAATCCCAGTCCCCTCTCCATAACGCCACATCCAATCCCAGTCCCCTCTCCATAACGCCGCATCCAATCCCAGTCCCCTCTCCATAACGCCACATCCAATCCCAGTCCCCTCTCCATAACGCCACATCCAATCCCAGTCCCCTCTCCATAACGCCACATCCAATCCCAGTCCCCTCTCCATAACGCCACATCCAATCCCGGTCCCCTCTCCATAACGCCACGTCCAATCCCAGTCCCCTCTCCATAACGCCACATCCAATCCCAGTCCCCTCTCCATAACGCCACATCCAATCCCAGTCCCCTCTCCATGACGCCACATCCAATCCCAGTCCCCTCTCCATAACGCCACATCCAATCCCAGTCCCCTCTCCATAACGCCACATCCAATCCCAGTCCCCTCTCCATGACGCCACATCCAATCCCAGTCCCCTCTCCATAACGCCACATCCAATCCCAGTCCCCTCTCCATAACGCCACATCCAATCCCAGTCCCCTCTCCATAACGCCACATCCAATCCCAGTCCCCTCTCCATAACGCCACGTCCAATCCCAGTCCCCTCTCCATAACGCCACATCCAATCCCAGTCCCCTCTCCATAACGCCACATCCAATCCCAGTCCCCTCTCCATGACGCCACGTCCAATCCCAGTCCCCTCTCCATAACGCCACATCCAATCCCGGTCCCCTCTCCATAACGCCACATCCAATCCCGGTCCCCTCTCCATAACGCCACATCCAATCCCAGTCCCCTCTCCATAACGCCACATCCAATCCCAGTCCCCTCTCCATAACGCCACATCCAATCCCAGTCCCCTCTCCATAACGCCACGTCCAATCCCAGTCCCCTCTCCATAACGCCACATCCAATCCCAGTCCCCTCTCCATAACGCCACGTCCAATCCCAGTCCCCTCTCCATGACGCCCCATCCAATCCCAGTCCCCTCTCCATAACGCCACATCCAATCCCAGTCCCCTCTCCATAACGCCCCATCCAATCCCAGTCCCCTCTCCATAACGCCACATCCAATCCCAGTCCCCTCTCCATGACGCCACATCCAATCCCAGTCCCCTCTCCATAACGCCACATCCAATCCCAGTCCCCTCTCCATAACGCCCCATCCAATCCCAGTCCCCTCTCCATAACGCCACATCCAATCCCAGTCCCCTCTCCATGACGCCACATCCAATCCCAGTCCCCTCTCCATAACGCCACATCCAATCCCAGTCCCCTCTCCATAACGCCACATCCAATCCCAGTCCCCTCTCCATGACGCCACATCCAATCCCAGTCCCCTCTCCATGACGCCACATCCAATCCCGGTCCCCTCTCCATAACGCCACATCCAATCCCAGTCCCCTCTCCATAACGCCACATCCAATCCCAGTCCCCTCTCCATAACGCCACATCCAATCCCAGTCCCCTCTCCATAACGCCACATCCAATCCCAGTCCCCTCTCCATAACGCCACATCCAATCCCAGTCCCCTCTCCATAACGCCACATCCAATCCCAGTCCCCTCTCCATAACGCCACATCCAATCCCAGTCCCCTCTCCATAACGCCACATCCAATCCCAGTCCCCTCTCCATAACGCCACATCCAATCCCAGTCGCCTCTCCATAACGCCACATCCAATCCCAGTCCCCTCTCCATAACGCCACATCCAATCCCAGTCCCCTCTCCATAACGCCACATCCAATCCCAGTCCCCTCTCCATAACGCCACATCCAATCCCAGTCCCCTCTCCATAACGCCACATCCAATCCCAGTCCCCTCTCCATAACGCCACATCCAATCCCAGTCCGCTCTCCATGACGCCACATCCAATCCCAGTCCCCTCTCCATAACGCCACATCCAATCCCAGTCCCCTCTCCATAACGCCACGTCCAATCCCAGTCCCCTCTCCATAACGCCACATCCAATCCCAGTCCCCTCTCCATAACGCCACATCCAATCCCAGTCCCCTCTCCATAACGCCACATCCAATCCCAGTCCCCTCTCCATAACGCCACATCCAATCCCAGTCCCCTCTCCATAACGCCACATCCAATCCCAGTCCCCTCTCCATAACGCCACGTCCAATCCCAGTCCCCTCTCCATAACGCCACATCCAATCCCAGTCCCCTCTCCATAACGCCACATCCAATCCCAGTCCCCTCTCCATAACGCCACATCCAATCCCAGTCCCCTCTCCATAACGCCACGTCCAATCCCAGTCCCCTCTCCATAACGCCACATCCAATCCCAGTCCCCTCTCCATAACGCCACATCCAATCCCAGTCCCCTCTCCATAACGCCACATCCAATCCCAGTCCCCTCTCCATAACGCCACATCCAATCCCAGTCCCCTCTCCATAACGCCACGTCCAATCCCAGTCCCCTCTCCATAACGCCACATCCAATCCCAGTCCCCTCTCCATAACGCCACATCCAATCCCAGTCCCCTCTCCATAACGCCACATCCAATCCCGGTCCCCTCTCCATAACGCCACGTCCAATCCCAGTCCCCTCTCCATAACGCCACATCCAATCCCAGTCCCCTCTCCATAACGCCACGTCCAATCCCAGTCCCCTCTCCATAACGCCACATCCAATCCCAGTCCCCTCTCCATAACGCCACGTCCAATCCCAGTCCCCTCTCCATAACGCCACATCCAATCCCAGTCCCCTCTCCATAACGCCACATCCAATCCCAGTCCCCTCTCCATAACGCCACATCCAATCCCGGTCCCCTCTCCATAACGCCACGTCCAATCCCAGTCCCCTCTCCATAACGCCACATCCAATCCCAGTCCCCTCTCCATAACGCCACATCCAATCCCAGTCCCCTCTCCATAACGCCACATCCAATCCCAGTCCCCTCTCCATAACGCCACATCCAATCCCAGTCCCCTCTCCATAACACCACATCCAATCCCAGTCCCCTCTCCATAACGCCACATCCAATCCCAGTCCCCTCTCCATGACGCCACATCCAATCCCAGTCCCCTCTCCATAACGCCACATCCAATCCCAGTCCCCTCTCCATAACGCCACATCCAATCCCAGTCCCCTCTCCATAACGCCACATCCAATCCCAGTCCCCTCTCCATAACGCCACATCCAATCCCAGTCCCCTCTCCATGACGCCACATCCAATCCCAGTCCCCTCTCCATAACGCCACGTCCAATCCCAGTCCCCTCTCCATAACGCCACATCCAATCCCAGTCCCCTCTCCATAACGCCACATCCAATCCCAGTCCCCTCTCCATAACGCCACATCCAATCCCAGTCCCCTCTCCATAACGCCACATCCAATCCCAGTCCCCTCTCCATAACGCCACATCCAATCCCAGTCCCCTCTCCATAACGCCACATCCAATCCCAGTCCCCTCTCCATAACGCCACATCCAATCCCAGTCCCCTCTCCATAACGCCACATCCAATCCCAGTCCCCTCTCCATAACGCCACATCCAATCCCGGTCCCCTCTCCATGACGCCACATCCAATCCCAGTCCCCTCTCCATAACGCCACATCCAATCCCAGTCCCCTCTCCATAACGCCACACCCAATCCCAGTCCCCTCTCCATAACGCCACGTCCAATCCCAGTCCCCTCTCCATAACGCCACATCCAATCCCAGTCCCCTCTCCATAACGCCACATCCAATCCCGGTCCCCTCTCCATAACGCCACATCCAATCCCAGTCCCCTCTCCATGACGCCACATCCAATCCCAGTCCCCTCTCCATAACGCCACATCCAATCCCAGTCCCCTCTCCATAACGCCACATCCAATCCCAGTCCCCTCTCCATAACGCCACATCCAATCCCAGTCCCCTCTCCATGACGCCACATCCAATCCCAGTCCCCTCTCCATAACGCCACATCCAATCCCAGTCCCCTCTCCATAACGCCACATCCAATCCCAGTCCCCTCTCCATAACGCCACATCCAATCCCAGTCCCCTCTCCATAACGCCACATCCAATCCCAGTCCCCTCTCCATAACGCCACATCCAATCCCAGTCCCCTCTCCATAACGCCACATCCAATCCCAGTCCCCTCTCCATAACGCCACATCCAATCCCAGTCCCCTCTCCATAACGCCACGTCCAATCCCAGTCCCCTCTCCATAACGCCACGTCCAATCCCAGTCCCCTCTCCATAACGCCACATCCAATCCCAGTCCCCTCTCCATAACGCCACATCCAATCCCAGTCCCCTCTCCATGACGCCACATCCAATCCCAGTCCCCACTCCATAACGCCACATCCAATCCCAGTCCCCTCTCCATAACGCCACATCCAATCCCAGTCCCCTCTCCATAACGCCACATCCAATCCCAGTCCCCTCTCCATAACGCCACATCCAATCCCAGTCCCCTCTCCATAACGCCACGTCCAATCCCAGTCCCCTCTCCATAACGCCACATCCAATCCCAGTCCCCTCTCCATGACGCCACATCCAATCCCAGTCCCCTCTCCATAACGCCACATCCAATCCCAGTCCCCTCTCCATAACGCCACATCCAATCCCAGTCCCCTCTCCATAACGCCACATCCAATCCCAGTCCCCTCTCCATAACGCCACATCCAATCCCAGTCCCCTCTCCATAACGCCACATCCAATCCCAGTCCCCTCTCCATAACGCCACATCCAATCCCAGTCCCCTCTCCATAACGCCACATCCAATCCCAGTCCCCTCTCCATAACGCCACATCCAATCCCAGTCCCCTCTCCATAACGCCACATCCAATCCCAGTCCCCTCTCCATAACGCCACATCCAATCCCAGTCCCCTCTCCATAACGCCACATCCAATCCCAGTCCCCTCTCCATAACGCCACATCCAATCCCGGTCCCCTCTCCATAACGCCACATCCCATCCCAGTCCCCTCTCCATAACGCCACATCCAATCCCAGTCCCCTCTCCATAACGCCACGTCCAATCCCAGTCCCCTCTCCATAACGCCACATCCAATCCCAGTCCCCTCTCCATAACGCCACATCCAATCCCAGTCCCCTCTCCATAACGCCACATCCAATCCCAGTCCCCTCTCCATAACGCCACATCCAATCCCAGTCCCCTCTCCATAACGCCACATCCAATCCCAGTCCCCTCTCCATAACGCCACATCCAATCCCAGTCCCCTCTCCATAACGCCACATCCAAACCCAGTCCCCTCTCCATAACGCCACATCCAATCCCAGTCCCCTCTCCATAACGCCACATCCAATCCCAGTCCCCTCTCCATGACGCCACATCCAATCCCAGTCCCCTCTCCATAACGCCACATCCAATCCCAGTCCCCTCTCCATAACGCCACATCCAATCCCAGTCCCCTCTCCATAACGCCACATCCAATCCCAGTCCCCTCTCCATAACGCCACATCCAATCCCAGTCCCCTCTCCATAACGCCACATCCAAACCCAGTCCCCTCTCCATAACGCCACATCCAATCCCAGTCCCCTCTCCATAACGCCACATCCAATCCCAGTCCCCTCTCCATAACGCAACATCCAATCCCAGTCCCCTCTCCATAACGCCACATCCAATCCCAGTCCCCTCTCCATAACGCAACATCCAATCCCAGTCCCCTCTCCATAACGCCACATCCAAACCCAGTCCCCTCTCCATAACGCCACATCCAATCCCAGTCCCCTCTCCATAACGCCACATCCAATCCCAGTCCCCTCTCCATAACGCCACATCCAATCCCAGTCCCCTCTCCATAACGCCACATCCAATCCCAGTCCCCTCTCCATAACGCCACATCCAATCCCAGTCCCCTCTCCATAACGCCACATCCAATCCCAGTCCCCTCTCCATAACGCCACATCCAATCCCAGTCCCCTCTCCATAACGCCACATCCAATCCCAGTCCCCTCTCCATGACGCCACATCCAATCCCAGTCCCCACTCCATAACGCCACATCCAATCCCAGTCCCCTCTCCATAACGCCACATCCAATCCCAGTCCCCTCTCCATAACGCCACATCCAATCCCAGTCCCCTCTCCATAACGCCACATCCAATCCCAGTCCCCACTCCATAACGCCACATCCAATCCCAGTCCCCTCTCCATAACACCACATCCAATCCCAGTCCCCTCTCCATAACGCCACATCCCATCCCAGTCCCCTCTCCATAACGCCACATCCAATCCCAGTCCCCTCTCCATAACACCACATCCAATCCCAGTCCCCTCTCCATAACACCACATCCAATCCCAGTCCCCTCTCCATAACGCCACATCCCATCCCAGTCCCCTCTCCATAACGCCACATCCAATCCCAGTCCCCTCTCCATAACACCACATCCAATCCCAGTCCCCTCTCCATAACGCCACATCCAATCCCAGTCCCCTCTCCATAACGCCACATCCAATCCCAGTCCCCTCTCCATAACGCCACATCCAATCCCAGTCCCCTCTCCATAACACCACATCCAATCCCAGTCCCCTCTCCATAACGCCACATCCAATCCCAGTCCCCTCTCCATAACGCCACATCCAATCCCAGTCCCCTCTCCATAACACCACATCCAATCCCAGTCCCCTCTCCATAACGCCACATCCAATCCCAGTCCCCTCTCCATAACGCCACATCCAATCCCAGTCCCCTCTCCATAACGCCACATCCAATCCCAGTCCCCTCTCCATAACACCACATCCAATCCCAGTCCCCTCTCCATAACGCCACATCCCATCCCAGTCCCCTCTCCATAACGCCACATCCAATCCCAGTCCCCTCTCCATAACACCACATCCAATCCCAGTCCCCTCTCCATAACGCCACATCCCATCCCAGTCCCCTCTCCATAACGCCACATCCAATCCCAGTCCCCTCTCCATAACACCACATCCAATCCCAGTCCCCTCTCCATAACGCCACATCCCATCCCAGTCCCCTCTCCATAACGCCACATCCAATCCCAGTCCCCTCTCCATAACACCACATCCAATCCCAGTCCCCTCTCCATAACGCCACATCCAATCCCAGTCCCCTCTCCATAACGCCACATCCAATCCCAGTCCCCTCTCCATAACGCCACATCCAATCCCAGTCCCCTCTCCATAACGCCACATCCCATCCCAGTCCCCTCTCCATAACGCCACATCCAATCCCAGTCCCCTCTCCATAACGCCACATCCAATCCCAGTCCCCTCTCCATAACGCCACGTGCAATCCCAGTCCCCTCTCCATAACGCCACATCCAATCCCAGTCCCCTCTCCATGACGCCACATCCAATCCCAGTCCCCTCTCCATAACGCCACATCCAATCCCAGTCCCCTCTCCATAACGCCGCATCCAATCCCAGTCCCCTCTCCATAACGCCACATCCAATCCCAGTCCCCTCTCCATAACGCCACATCCAATCCCAGTCCCCTCTCCATAACGCCACATCCAATCCCGGTCCCCTCTCCATAACGCCACATCCAATCCCAGTCCCCTCTCCATAACGCCACATCCAATCCCAGTCCCCTCTCCATAACGCCACATCCAATCCCAGTCCCCTCTCCATAACGCCACATCCAATCCCAGTCCCCTCTCCATAACGCCACATCCAATCCCAGTCCCCTCTCCATAACGCCACATCCAATCCCGGTCCCCTCTCCATAACGCCACATCCAATCCCAGTCCCCTCTCCATAACGCCACATCCAATCCCAGTCCCCTCTCCATAACGCCACATCCAATCCCAGTCCCCTCTCCATGACGCCACATCCAATCCCAGTCCCCACTCCATAACGCCACATCCAATCCCAGTCCCCTCTCCATAACGCCACATCCCATCCCAGTCCCCTCTCCATAACGCCACATCCAATCCCAGTCCCCTCTCCATAACGCCACATCCAATCCCGGTCCCCTCTCCATAACGCCACATCCAATCCCAGTCCCCTCTCCATAACGCCACATCCAATCCCAGTCCCCTCTCCATAACGCCACATCCAATCCCAGTCCCCTCTCCATAACGCCACATCCAATCCCAGTCCCCTCTCCATAACGCCACATCCAATCCCCGTCCCCTCTCCATAACGCCACATCCAATCCCAGTCCCCTCTCCATAACGCCACATCCAATCCCAATCCCCTCTCCATAACGCCACATCCAATCCCAGTCCCCTCTCCATAACGCCACATCCAATCCCAGTCCCCTCTCCATAACGCCACATCCAATCCCAGTCCCCTCTCCATAACGCCACATCCAATCCCAGTCCCCTCTCCATAACGCCACATCCAATCCCAGTCCCCTCTCCATAACGCCACATCCAATCCCAGTCCCCTCTCCATAACGCCACATCCAATCCCAGTCCCCTCACCATAACGCCACATCCAATCCCAGTCCCCTCTCCATAACACCACATCCAATCCCAGTCCCCTCTCCATAACGCCACATCCAATCCCAGTCCCCTCTCCATAACGCCACATCCAATCCCAGTCCCCTCTCCATAACGCCACATCCAATCCCAGTCCCCTCTCCATAACGCCACATCCAATCCCAGTCCCCTCTCCATAACGCCACATCCAATCCCAGTCCCCTCTCCATAACGCCACATCCAATCCCAGTCCCCTCTCCATAACGCCACATCCAATCCCCGTCCCCTCTCCATAACGCCACATCCAATCCCCGTCCCCTCTCCATAACGCCACATCCAATCCCAGTCCCCTCTCCATAACGCCACATCCAATCCCAGTCCCCTCTCCATAACGCCACATCCAATCCCAGTCCCCTCTCCATAACGCCACATCCAATCCCAGTCCCCTCTCCATAACGCCACATCCAATCCCAGTCCCCTCTCCATAACGCCACATCCAATCCCAGTCCCCTCTCCATAACGCCACATCCAATCCCAGTCCCCTCTCCATAACGCCACATCCAATCCCAGTCCCCTCTCCATAACGCCACATCCAATCCCAGTCCCCTCTCCATAACGCCACATCCAATCCCAGTCCCCTCACCATAACGCCACATCCAATCCCAGTCCCCTCTCCATAACACCACATCCAATCCCAGTCCCCTCTCCATAACGCCACATCCAATCCCAGTCCCCTCTCCATAACGCCACATCCAATCCCAGTCCCCTCTCCATAACGCCACATCCAATCCCAGTCCCCTCTCCATAACGCCACATCCAATCCCAGTCCCCTCTCCATAACGCCACATCCAATCCCAGTCCCCTCTCCATAACGCCACATCCAATCCCAGTCCCCTCTCCATAACGCCACATCCAATCCCCGTCCCCTCTCCATAACGCCACATCCAATCCCCGTCCCCTCTCCATAACGCCACATCCAATCCCAGTCCCCTCTCCATAACGCCACATCCAATCCCAGTCCCCTCTCCATAACGCCACATCCAATCCCAGTCCCCTCTCCATAACGCCACATCCAATCCCAGTCCCCTCTCCATAACGCCACATCCAATCCCAGTCCCCTCTCCATAACGCCACATCCAATCCCAGTCCCCTCTCCATAACGCCACATCCAATCCCAGTCCCCTCTCCATAACGCCACATCCAATCCCAGTCCCCTCTCCATAACGCCACATCCAATCCCAGTCCCCTCTCCATGACGCCACATCCAATCCCAGTCCCCTCTCCATAACGCCACATCCAATCCCAGTCCCCTCTCCATAACGCCACATCCAATCCCAGTCCCCTCTCCATAACGCCACATCCAATCCCAGTCCCCTCTCCATAACGCCACATCCAATCCCAGTCCCCTCTCCATAACGCCACATCCAATCCCAGTCCCCTCTCCATAACGCCACATCCAATCCCAGTCCCCTCTCCATAACGCCACATCCAATCCCAGTCCCCTCTCCATAACGCCACATCCAATCCCAGTCCCCTCTCCATAACGCCACATCCAATCCCAGTCCCCTCTCCATAACGCCACATCCAATCCCAGTCCCCTCTCCATAACGCCACATCCAATCCCAGTCCCCTCTCCATAACGCCACATCCAATCCCAGTCCCCTCTCCATAACGCCACATCCAATCCCAGTCCCCTCTCCATAACGCCACATCCAATCCCAGTCCCCTCTCCATAACGCCACATCCAATCCCAGTCCCCTCTCCATAACGCCACATCCAATCCCAGTCCCCTCTCCATAACGCCACATCCAATCCCAGTCCCCTCTCCATAACGCCACATCCAATCCCAGTCCCCTCTCCATAACGCCACATCCAATCCCGGTCCCCTCTCCATAACGCCACATCCAATCCCAGTCCCCTCTCCATAACGCCACATCCAATCCCAGTCCCCTCTCCATAACGCCACATCCAATCCCGGTCCCCTCTCCATAACGCCACATCCAATCCCGGTCCCCTCTCCATAACGCCACATCCAATCCCAGTCCCCTCTCCATAACGCCACATCCAATCCCGGTCCCCTCTCCATAACGCCACATCCAATCCCAGTCCCCTCTCCATAACGCCACGTCCAATCCCAGTCCCCTCTCCATAACGCCACATCCAATCACAGTCCCCTCTCCATAACGCCACATCCAATCCCAGTCCCCTCTCCATAACGCCACATCCAATCCCAGTCCCCTCTCCATAACGCCACATCCAATCCCAGTCCCCTCTCCATAACGCCACATCCAATCCCAGTCCCCTCTCCATAACGCCACATCCAATCCCAGTCCCCTCTCCATAACGCCACATCCAATCCCAGTCCCCTCTCCATAACGCCACATCCAATCCCAGTCCCCTCTCCATAACGCCACATCCAATCCCAGTCCCCTCTCCATAACGCCACATCCAATCCCAGTCCCCTCTCCATAACGCCACATCCAATCCCAGTCCCCTCTCCATAACGCCACATCCAATCCCAGTCCCCTCTCCATAACGCCACATCCAATCCCAGTCCCCTCTCCATAACGCCACATCCAATCCCAGTCCCCTCTCCATAACGCCACATCCAATCCCAGTCCCCTCTCCATAACGCCACATCCAATCCCAGTCCCCTCTCCATAACGCCACATCCAATCCCAGTCCCCTCTCCATAACGCCACATCCAATCCCAGTCCCCTCTCCATAATGCCACATCCAATCCCAGTCCCCTCTCCATAATGCCACATCCAATCCCAGTCCCCTCTCCATAACGCCACATCCAATCCCAGTCCCCTCTCCATAACGCCACATCCAATCCCAGTCCCCTCTCCATAACGCCACATCCAATCCCAGTCCCCTCTCCATAACGCCACATCCAATCCCAGTCCCCTCTCCATAACGCCACATCCAATCCCAGTCCCCTCTCCATAACGCCACATCCAATCCCGGTCCCCTCTCCATAACGCCACATCCAATCCCAGTCCCCTCTCCATAACGCCACATCCAATCCCAGTCCCCTCTCCATAACGCCACATCCAATCCCAGTCCCCTCTCCATGACGCCACATCCAATCCCAGTCCCCTCTCCATAACGCCACATCCAATCCCAGTCCCCTCTCCATAACGCCACATCCAATCCCAGTCCCCTCTCCATAACGCCACATCCAATCCCGGTCCCCTCTCCATAACGCCACATCCAATCCCAGTCCCCTCTCCATAACGCCACATCCAATCCCAGTCCCCTCTCCATAACGCGACATCCAATCCCGGTCCCCTCTCCATAACGCCACATCCAATCCCAGTCCCCTCTCCATAACGCCACATCCAATCCCAGTCCCCTCTCCATAACGCCACATCCAATCCCGGTCCCCTCTCCATAACGCCACATCCAATCCCAGTCCCCTCTCCATAACGCCACGTCCAATCCCAGTCCCCTCTCCATAACGCCACATCCAATCACAGTCCCCTCTCCATAACGCCACATCCAATCCCAGTCCCCTCTCCATAACGCCACATCCAATCCCAGTCCCCTCTCCATAACGCCACATCCAATCCCAGTCCCCTCTCCATAACGCCACATCCAATCCCGGTCCCCTCTCCATAACGCCACATCCAATCCCACTCCCCTCTCCATAACGCCACATCCAATCCCGGTCCCCTCTCCATAACGCCACATCCAATCCCAGTCCCCTCTCCATAACGCCACGTCCAATCCCAGTCCCCTCTCCATAACGCCACATCCAATCCCAGTCCCCTCTCCATAACGCCACATCCAATCCCAGTCCCCTCTCCATAACGCCACATCCAATCCCAGTCCCCTCTCCATAACGCCACATCCAATCCCAGTCCCCTCTCCATAACGCCACATCCAATCCCAGTCCCCTCTCCATAACGCCACGTCCAATCCCAGTCCCCTCTCCATAACGCCACATCCAATCCCAGTCCCCTCTCCATAACGCCACATCCAATCCCAGTCCCCTCTCCATAACGCCACATCCAATCCCAGTCCCCTCTCCATAACGCCACATCCAATCCCAGTCCCCTCTCCGTAACGCCACATCCAATCCCAGTCCCCTCTCCATAACGCCACATCCAATCCCAGTCCCCTCTCCATAACGCCACATCCAATCCCAGTCCCCTCTCCATAACGCCACATCCAATCCCAGTCCCCTCTCCATAACGCCACATCCAATCCCAGTCCCCTCTCCATAACGCCACATCCAATCCCGGTCCCCTCTCCATAACGCCACATCCAATCCCAGTCCCCTCTCCATAACGCCACATCCAATCCCAGTCCCCTCTCCATAACGCCACATCCAATCCCAGTCCCCTCTCCATAACGCCACATCCAATCCCAGTCCCCTCTCCATAACGCCACATCCAATCCCAGTCCCCTCTCCATAACGCCACATCCAATCCCAGTCCCCTCTCCATAACGCCACATCCAATCCCAGTCCCCTCTCCATAACGCCACATCCAATCCCAGTCCCCTCTCCATAACGCCACATCCAATCCCAGTCCCCTCTCCATAACGCCACATCCAATCCCGGTCCCCACTCCATAACGCCACATCCAATCCCAGTCCCCTCTCCATAACGCCACATCCAATCCCAGTCCCCTCTCCATAACGCCACATCCAATCCCAGTCCCCTCTCCATAACGCCACATCCAATCCCAGTCCCCTCTCCATAACGCCACATCCAATCCCAGTCCCCTCTCCATAACGCCACATCCAATCCCAGTCCCCTCTCCATAACGCCACATCCAATCCCAGTCCCCTCTCGATAACGCCACATCCAATCCCAGTCCCCTCTCCATAACGCCACGTCCAATCCCAGTCCCCTCTCCATAACACCACGTCCAATCCCAGTCCCCTCTCCATAACGCCACATCCAATCCCAGTCCCCTCTCCATAACGCCACATCCAATCCCGGTCCCCTCTCCATAACGCCACATCCAATCCCAGTCCCCTCTCCATAACGCCACATCCAATCCCAGTCCCCTCTCCATAACGCCACATCCAATCCCAGTCCCCTCTCCATAACGCCACGTCCAATCCCAGTCCCCTCTCCATAACGCCACATCCAATCCCAGTCCCCTCTCCATAACGCCACATCCAATCCCAGTCCCCTCTCCATAACGCCACATCCAATCCCAGTCCCCTCTCCATAACACCACATCCAATCCCAGTCCCCTCTCCATAACGCCACATCCAATCCCAGTCCCCTCTCCATAACGCCACATCCAATCCCAGTCCCCTCTCCATAACGCCACATCCAATCCCAGTCCCCTCTCCATAACGCCACGTCCAATCCCAGTCCCCTCTCCATAACGCCACATCCAATCCCAGTCCCCTCTCCATAACGCCGCATCCAATCCCAGTCCCCTCTCCATAACGCCGCATCCAATCCCAGTCCCCTCTCCATAACGCCACATCCAATCCCAGTCCCCTCTCCATAACGCCACATCCAATCCCAGTCCCCTCTCCATAACGCCACATCCAATCCCAGTCCCCTCTCCATAACGCCACATCCAATCCCAGTCCCCTCTCCATAACGCCACATCCAATCCCAGTCCCCTCTCCATAACGCCACATCCAATCCCAGTCCCCTCTCCATAACGCCACATCCAATCCCAGTCCCCTCTCCATAACGCCACATCCAATCCCAGTCCCCTCTCCATAACGCCACATCCAATCCCAGTCCCCTCTCCATAACGCCACATCCAATCCCGGTCCCCTCTCCATAACGCCACATCCAATCCCAGTCCCCTCTCCATAACGCCACATCCAATCCCAGTCCCCTCTCCATAACGCCACATCCAATCCCAGTCCCCTCTCCATAACGCCACATCCAATCCCAGTCCCCTCTCCATAACGCCACATCCAATCCCAGTCCCCTGTCCATAACGCCACGTCCAATCCCAGTCCCCTCTCCATAACGCCACATCCAATCCCAGTCCCCTCTCCATAACGCCACATCCAATCCCGGTCCCCTCTCCATAACGCCACATCCAATCCCAGTCCCCTCTCCATAACGCCACATCCAATCCCAGTCCCCTCTCCATAACGCCACATCCAATCCCAGTCCCCTCTCCATAACGCCACATCCAATCCCAGTCCCCTCTCCATAACGCCACATCCAATCCCAGTCCCCTCTCCATAACGCCACATCCAATCCCAGTCCCCTCTCCATAACGCCACATCCAATCCCAGTCCCCTCTCCATAACGCCACATCCAATCCCAGTCCCCTCTCCATAACGCCACATCCAATCCCAGTCCCCTCTCCATAACGCCACATCCAATTCCAGTCCCCTCTCCATAACGCCACGTCCAATCCCAGTCCCCTCTCCATAACGCCACATCCAATCCCAGTCCCCTCTCCATAACGCCACATCCAATCCCAGTCCCCTCTCCATAACGCCACATCCAATCCCAGTCCCCTCTCCATAACGCCACGTCCAATCCCAGTCCCCTCTCCATAACGCCACATCCAATCCCAGTCCCCTCTCCATAACGCCACATCCAATCCCAGTCCCCTCTCCATAACGCCACGTCCAATCCCAGTCCCCTCTCCATAACGCCACATCCAATCCCAGTCCCCTCTCCATAACGCCACATCCAATCCCAGTCCCCTCTCCATAACGCCACATCCAATCCCAGTCCCCTCTCCATAACGCCACATCCAATCCCAGTCCCCTCTCCATAACGCCACATCCAATCCCAGTCCCCTCTCCATAACGCCACATCCAATCCCGGTCCCCTCTCCATAACGCCACATCCAATCCCAGTCCCCTCTCCATAACGCCACGTCCAATCCCAGTCCCCTCTCCATAACGCCACGTCCAATCCCAGTCCCCTCTCCATAACGCCACATCCAATCCCAGTCCCCTCTCCATAACGCCACATCCAATCCCAGTCCCCTCTCCATAACGCCACGTCCAATCCCAGTCCCCTCTCCATAACGCCACATCCAATCCCAGTCCCCTCTCCATAACGCCACATCCAATCCCAGTCCCCTCTCCATAACGCCACATCCAATCCCAGTCCCCTCTCCATAACGCCACATCCAATCCCAGTCCCCTCTCCATAACGCCACGTCCAATCCCAGTCCCCTCTCCATAACGCCACGTCCAATCCCAGTCCCCTCTCCATAACGCCACATCCAATCCCAGTCCCCTCTCCATAACGCCACATCCAATCCCAGTCCCCTCTCCATAACGCCACATCCAATCCCAGTCCCCTCTCCATAACGCCACATCCAATCCCAGTCCCCTCTCCATAACGCCACGTCCAATCCCAGTCCCCTCTCCATAACGCCACATCCAATCCCAGTCCCCTCTCCATAACGCCACATCCAATCCCAGTCCCCTCTCCATAACGCCACGTCCAATCCCAGTCCCCTCTCCATAACGCCACATCCAATCCCAGTCCCCTCTCCATAACGCCACATCCAATCCCAGTCCCCTCTCCATAACGCCACATCCAATCCCAGTCCCCTCTCCATAACGCCACATCCAATCCCAGTCCCCTCTCCATAACGCCACGTCCAATCCCAGTCCCCTCTCCATAACGCCACATCTAATCCCAGTCCGCTCTCCATGACGCCACATCCAATCCCAGTCCCCTCTCCATAACGCCACATCCAATCCCAGTCCCCTCTCCATAACGCCACATCCAATCCCGGTCCCCTCTCCATAACGCCACATCCAATCCCAGTCCCCTCTCCATAACGCCACATCCAATCCCAGTCCCCTCTCCATAACGCCACATCCAATCCCAGTCCCCTCTCCATAACGCCACATCCAATCCCAGTCCCCTCTCCATAACGCCACATCCAATCCCAGTCCCCTCTCCATAACGCCACATCCAATCCCAGTCCCCTCTCCATAACGCCACATCCAATCCCAGTCCCCTCTCCATAACGCCACATCCAATCCCAGTCCCCTCTCCATAACGCCACATCCAATTCCAGTCCCCTCTCCATAACGCCACGTCCAATCCCAGTCCCCTCTCCATAACGCCACATCCAATCCCAGTCCCCTCTCCATAACGCCACATCCAATCCCAGTCCCCTCTCCATAACGCCACATCCAATCCCAGTCCCCTCTCCATAACGCCACATCCAATTCCAGTCCCCTCTCCATAACGCCACATCCAATCCCAGTCCCCTCTCCATAACGCCACATCCAATCCCAGTCCCCTCTCCATAACGCCGCATCCAATCCCAGTCCCCTCTCCATAACGCCACATCCAATCCCAGTCCCCTCTCCATAACGCCACGTCCAATCCCAGTCCCCTCTCCATAACGCCACGTCCAATCCCAGTCCCCTCTCCATAACGCCACATCCAATCCCAGTCCCCTCTCCATAACGCCACGTCCAATCCCAGTCCCCTCTCCATAACGCCACGTCCAATCCCAGTCCCCTCTCCATAACGCCACATCCAATCCCAGTCCCCTCTCCATAACGCCACATCCAATCCCAGTCCCCTCTCCATAACGCCACATCCAATCCCAGTCCCCTCTCCATAACGCCACGTCCAATCCCAGTCCCCTCTCCATAACGCCACGTCCAATCCCAGTCCCCTCTCCATAACGCCACATCCAATCCCAGTCCCCTCTCCATAACGCCACATCCAATCCCAGTCCCCTCTCCATAACGCCACATCCAATTCCAGTCCCCTCTCCATAACGCCACATCCAATCCCAGTCCCCTCTCCATAACGCCACATCCAATCCCAGTCCCCTCTCCATAACGCCACGTCCAATCCCAGTCCCCTCTCCATAACGCCACGTCCAATCCCAGTCCCCTCTCCATAACGCCACATCCAATCCCAGTCCCCTCTCCATAACGCCACATCCAATCCCAGTCCCCTCTCCATAACGCCACATCCAATCCCAGTCCCCTCTCCATAACGCCACGTCCAATCCCAGTCCCCTCTCCATAACGCCACGTCCAATCCCAGTCCCCTCTCCATAACGCCACATCCAATCCCAGTCCCCTCTCCATAACGCCACGTCCAATCCCAGTCCCCTCTCCATAACGCCACATCCAATCCCAGTCCCCTCTCCATAACGCCACATCCAATCCCAGTCCCCTCTCCATAACGCCACGTCCAATCCCAGTCCCCTCTCCATAACGCCACGTCCAATCCCAGTCCCCTCTCCATAACGCCACATCCAATCCCAGTCCCCTCTCCATAACGCCACATCCAATCCCAGTCCCCTCTCCATAACGCCACATCCAATCCCAGTCCCCTCTCCATAACGCCACATCCAATCCCAGTCCCCTCTCCATAACGCCACGTCCAATCCCAGTCCCCTCTCCATAACGCCACATCCAATCCCGGTCCCCTCTCCATAACGCCACATCCAATCCCAGTCCCCTCTCCATAACGCCACATCCAATCCCAGTCCCCTCTCCATAACGCCACATCCAATCCCAGTCCCCTCTCCATAACGCCACATCCAATCCCAGTCCCCTCTCCATAACGCCACATCCAATCCCAGTCCCCTCTCCATAACGCCACATCCAATCCCAGTCCCCTCTCCATAACGCCACATCCAATCCCAGTCCCCTCTCCATAACGCCACATCCAATCCCAGTCCCCTCTCCATAACGCCACATCCAATCCCAGTCCCCTCTCCATAACGCCACATCCAATCCCAGTCCCCTCTCCATAACGCCACATCCAATCCCAGTCCCCTCTCCATAACGCCACATCCAATCCCAGTCCCCTCTCCATAACGCCACATCCAATCCCAGTCCCCTCTCCATAACGCCACGTCCAATCCCAGTCCCCTCTCCATAACGCCACATCCAATCCCAGTCCCCTCTCCATAACGCCGCATCCAATCCCAGTCCCCTCTCCATAACGCCACGTCCAATCCCAGTCCCCTCTCCATAACGCCACATCCAATCCCAGTCCCCTCTCCATAACGCCACATCCAATCCCAGTCCCCTCTCCATAACGCCACATCCAATCCCAGTCCCCTCTCCATAACGCCACATCCAATCCCAGTCCCCTCTCCATAACGCCACGTCCAATCCCAGTCCCCTCTCCATAACGCCACATCCAATCCCAGTCCCCTCTCCATAACGCCACGTCCAATCCCAGTCCCCTCTCCATAACGCCACATCCAATCCCAGTCCCCTCTCCATAACGCCACATCCAATCCCAGTCCCCTCTCCATAACGCCACGTCCAATCCCAGTCCCCTCTCCATAACGCCACATCCAATCCCAGTCCCCTCTCCATAACGCCACGTCCAATCCCAGTCCCCTCTCCATAACGCCACATCCAATCCCAGTCCCCTCTCCATAACGCCACATCCAATCCCAGTCCCCTCTCCATAACGCCACGTCCAATCCCAGTCCCCTCTCCATAACGCCACATCCAATCCCAGTCCCCTCTCCATAACGCCACGTCCAATCCCAGTCCCCTCTCCATAACGCCACATCCAATCCCAGTCCCCTCTCCATAACGCCACGTCCAATCCCAGTCCCCTCTCCATAACGCCACATCCAATACCAGTCCCCTCTCCATAACGCCACGTCCAATCCCAGTCCCCTCTCCATGACGCCACATCCAATCCCAGTCCCCTCTCCATAGCGCCACATCCAATCCCAGTCCCCTCTCCATAACGCCACATCCAATCCCAGTCGCCTCTCCATAACGCCACATCCAATCCCAGTCCCCTCTCCATAACGCCACATCCAATCCCAGTCCCCTCTCCATAACACCACATCCAATCCCAGTCCCCTCTCCATAACGCCACATCCAATCCGGGTCCCCTCTCCATAACGCCACATCCAATCCCAGTCCCCTCTCCATAACGCCACATCCAATCCCAGTCCCCTCTCCATAACGCCACATCCAATCCCAGTCCCCTCTCCATAACGCCACATCCAATCCCAGTCCCCTCTCCATAACGCCACATCCAATCCCAGTCCCCTCTCCATAACGCCACATCCAATCCCAGTCCCCTCTCCATAACGCCACATCCAATCCCAGTCCCCTCTCCATAACGCCACATCCAATCCCAGTCCCCTCTCCATAACGCCACATCCAATCCCAGTCCCCTCTCCATAACGCCACATCCAATCCCAGTCCCCTCTCCATAACGCCACATCCAATCCCAGTCCCCTCTCCATAACGCCACATCCAATCCCAGTCCCCTCTCCATGACGCCACATCCAATCCCAGTCCCCTCTCCATAACGCCACATCCAATCCCAGTCCCCTCTCCATAACGCCACATCCAATCCCAGTCCCCTCTCCATAACGCCACATCCAATCCCAGTCCCCTCTCCATAACGCCACGTCCAATCCCAGTCCCCTCTCCATAACGCCACATCCAATCCCAGTCCCCTCTCCATAACGCCACATCCAATCCCAGTCCCCTCTCCATAACGCCACATCCAATCCCAGTCCCCTCTCCATAACGCCACATCCAATCCCAGTCCCCTCTCCATAACGCCACATCCAATCCCAGTCCCCTCTCCATAACGCCACATCCAATCCCAGTCCCCTCTCCATAACGCCACATCCAATCCCAGTCCCCTCTCCATAACGCCACATCCAATCCCAGTCCCCTCTCCATAACGCCACATCCAATCCCAGTCCCCTCTCCATAACGCCACATCCAATCCCAGTCCCCTCTCCATAACGCCACATCCAATCCCGGTCCCCTCTCCATAACGCCACGTCCAATCCCAGTCCCCTCTCCATAACGCCACATCCAATCCCAGTCCCCTCTCCATAACGCCCCATCCAATCCCAGTCCCCTCTCCATAACGCCACATCCAATCCCAGTCCCCTCTCCATAACGCCACATCCAATCCCAGTCCCCTCTCCATAACGCCACATCCAATCCCAGTCCCCTCTCCATAACGCCACATCCAATCCCAGTCCCCTCTCCATAACGCCACATCCAATCCCAGTCCCCTCTCCATAACGCCACATCCAATCCCAGTCCCCTCTCCATAACGCCACATCCAATCCCAGTCCCCTCTCCATAACGCCACATCCAATCCCGGTCCCCTCTCCATAACGCCACATCCAATCCCAGTCCCCTCTCCATAACGCCACATCCAATCCCAGTCCCCTCTCCATAACGCCACATCCAATCCCAGTCCCCTCTCCATAACGCCACATCCAATCCCAGTCCCCTCTCCATAACGCCACATCCAATCCCAGTCCCCTCTCCATAACGCCACATCCAATCCCAGTCCCCTCTCCATAACGCCACGTCCAATCCCAGTCCCCTCTCCATAACGCCACATCCAATCCCAGTCCCCTCTCCATAACGCCACATCCAATCCCAGTCCCCTCTCCATAACGCCACATCCAATCCCAGTCCCCTCTCCATAACGCCACATCCAATCCCAGTCCCCTCTCCATAACGCCACATCCAATCCCAGTCCCCTCTCCATAACGCCACATCCAATCCCAGTCCCCTCTCCATAACGCCACATCCAATCCCAGTCCCCTCTCCATAACGCCACATCCAATCCCAGTCCCCTCTCCATAACGCCACATCCAATCCCAGTCCCCTCTCCATAACGCCACATCCAATCCCGGTCCCCTCTCCATAACGCCACATCCAATTCCAGTCCCCTCTCCATAACGCCACATCCAATCCCAGTCCCCTCTCCATGACGCCACATCCAATCCCAGTCCCCTCTCCATAGCGCCACATCCAATCCCAGTCCCCTCTCCATAACGCCACATCCAATCCCAGTCCCCTCTCCATAACGCCACATCCAATCCCAGTCCCCTCTCCATAACGCCACATCCAATCCCAGTCCCCTCTCCATAACGCCACATCCAATCCCAGTCCCCTCTCCATAACGCCACATCCAATCCCAGTCCCCTCTCCATAACGCCACATCCAATCCCAGTCCCCTCTCCATAACGCCACATCCAATCCCAGTCCCCTCTCCATAACGCCACATCCAATCCCAGTCCCCTCTCCATAACGCCACATCCAATCCCGGTCCCCTCTCCATAACGCCACATCCAATCCCAGTCCCCTCTCCATAACGCCACATCCAATCCCAGTCCCCTCTCCCTAACGCCACATCCAATCCCGGTCCCCTCTCCATAACGCCACATCCAATCCCAATCCCCTCTCCATAACGCCACATCCAATCCCAGTCCCCTCTCCATAACGCCACATCCAATCCCAGTCCCCTCTCCATAACGCCACGTCCAATCCCAGTCCCCTCTCCATAACGCCACGTCCAATCCCAGTCCCCTCTCCATGACGCCACATCCAATCCCAGTCCCCTCTCCATAACGCCACATCCAATCCCAGTCCCCTCTCCATAACGCCACATCCAATCCCAGTCCCCTCTCCATAACGCCACGTCCAATCCCAGTCCCCTCTCCATAACGCCACGTCCAATCCCAGTCCCCTCTCCATAACGCCACATCCAATCCCAGTCCCCTCTCCATAACGCCACATCCAATCCCAGTCCCCTCTCCATAACGCCACATCCAATCCCGGTCCCCTCTCCATAACGCCACATCCAATCCAAGTCCCCTCTCCATAACGCCACATCCAATCCCAGTCCCCTCTCCATAACGCCACGTCCAATCCCAGTCCCCTCTCCATAACGCCACATCCAATCCCAGTCCCCTCTCCATAACGCCACATCCAATCCCAGTCCCCTCTCCATAACGCCACATCCAATCCCAGTCCCCTCTCCATAACGCCACATCCAATCCAAGTCCCCTCTCCATAACGCCACATCCAATCCCAGTCCCCTCTCCATAACGCCACATCCAATCCCAGTCCCCTCTCCATAACGCCACATCCAATCCCAGTCCCCTCTCCATAACGCCACGTCCAATCCCAGTCCCCTCTCCATAACGCCACATCCAATCCCAGTCCCCTCTCCATAACGCCACATCCAATCCCAGTCCCCTCTCCATAACGCCACATCCAATCCAAGTCCCCTCTCCATAACGCCACATCCAATCCCAGTCCCCTCTCCATAACGCCACATCCAATCCCAGTCCCCTCTCCATAACGCCACATCCAATCCCAGTCCCCTCTCCATAACGCCACGTCCAATCCCAGTCCCCTCTCCATAACGCCACATCCAATCCCAGTCCCCTCTCCATAACGCCACATCCAATCCCAGTCCCCTCTCCATGACGCCACGTCCAATCCCAGTCCCCTCTCCATAACGCCACGTCCAATCCCAGTCCCCTCTCCATAACGCCACATCCAATCCCAGTCCCCTCTCCATAACGCCACATCCAATCCCAGTCCCCTCTCCATAACGCCACATCCAATCCCGGTCCCCTCTCCATAACGCCACATCCAATTCCAGTCCCCTCTCCATAACGCCACATCCAATCCCAGTCCCCTCTCCATAACGCCACGTCCAATCCCAGTCCCCTCTCCATAACGCCACATCCAATCCCAGTCCCCTCTCCATAACGCCACATCCAATCCCAGTCCCCTCTCCATAACGCCACATCCAATCCCAGTCCCCTCTCCATAACGCCACATCCAATCCCAGTCCCCTCTCCATAACGCCACATCCAATCCCGGTCCCCTCTCCATAACGCCACGTCCAATCCCAGTCCCCTCTCCATAACGCCACATCCAATCCCAGTCCCCTCTCCATAACGCCACATCCAATCCCAGTCCCCTCTCCATAACGCCACATCCAATCCCAGTCCCCTCTCCATAACGCCACATCCAATCCCAGTCCCCTCTCCATAACGCCACATCCAATCCCAGTCCCCTCTCCATAACGCCACATCCAATCCCAGTCCCCTCTCCATAACGCCACATCCAATCCCAGTCCCCTCTCCATAACGCCACATCCAATCCCGGTCCCCTCTCCATAACGCCACATCCAATCCCAGTCCCCTCTCCATAACGCCACATCCAATCCCGGTCCCCTCTCCATAACGCCACATCCAATCCCAGTCCCCTCTCCATAACGCCACATCCAATCCCAGTCCCCTCTCCATAACGCCACATCCAATCCCAGTCCCCTCTCCATAACGCCACATCCAATCCCAATCCCCTCTCCATAACGCCACATCCAATCCCAGTCCCCTCTCCATAACGCCACATCCAATCCCAGTCCCCTCTCCATAACGCCACATCCAATCCCAGTCCCCTCTCCATAACGCCACATCCAATCCCAATCCCCTCTCCATAACGCCACATCCAATCCCAGTCCCCTCTCCATAACGCCACATCCAATCCCAGTCCCCTCTCCATAACGCCACATCCAATCCCAATCCCCTCTCCATAACGCCACATCCAATCCCAGTCCCCTCTCCATAACGCCACATCCAATCCCAGTCCCCTCTCCATAACGCCACATCCAATCCCAGTCCCCTCTCCATAACGCCCCATCCAATCCCAGTCCCCTCTCCATAACGCCACATCCAATCCCAGTCCCCTCTCCATAACGCCACATCCAATCCCAGTCCCCTCTCCATAACGCCACATCAAATCCCAGTCCCCTCTCCATAACGCCACGTCCAATCCCAGTCCCCTCTCCATAACGCCACATCCAATCCCAGTCCCCTCTCCATAACGCCACGTCCAATCCCAGTCCCCTCTCCATAACGCCACATCCAATCCCAGTCCCCTCTCCATAACGCCACATCCAATCCCAGTCCCCTCTCCATAACGCCACATCCAATCCCAGTCCCCTCTCCATAACGCCACATCCAATCCCAGTCCCCTCTCCATAACGCCACATCCAATCCCAGTCCCCTCTCCATAACGCCACATCCAATCCCAGTCCCCTCTCCATAACGCCACATCCAATCCCAGTCCCCTCTCCATAACGCCACATCCAATCCCAGTCCCCTCTCCATAACGCCACATCCAATCCCAGTCCCCTCTCCATAACGCCACATCCAATCCCAGTCCCCTCTCCATAACGCCACGTCCCATCCCGGTCCCCTCTCCATAACGCCACATCCAATCCCAGTCCCCTCTCCATAACGCCACATCCAATCCCAGTCCCCTCTCCATAACGCCACATCCAATCCCAGTCCCCTCTCCATAACGCCACATCCATTCCCGGTCCCCTCTCCATGACGCCACATCCAATCCCAGTCCCCTCTCCATAACGCCACATCCAATCCCAGTCCCCTCTCCATAACGCCACATCCAATCCCAGTCCCCTCTCCATAACGCCACATCCAATCCCAGTCCCCTCTCCATAACGCCACATCCAATCCCAGTCCCCTCTCCATAACGCCACATCCAATCCCAGTCCCCTCTCCATAACGCCACGTCCAATCCCAGTCCCCTCTCCATAACGCCACATCCAATCCCAGTCCCCTCTCCATAACGCCACATCCAATCCCAGTCCCCTCTCCATAACGCCACATCCAATCCCAGTCCCCTCTCCATAACGCCACATCCAATCCCAGTCCCCTCTCCATAACGCCACATCCAATCCCAGTCCCCTCTCCATAACGCCGCATCCAATCCCAGTCCCCTCTCCATAACGCCACATCCAATCCCAGTCCCCTCTCCATGACGCCACATCCAATCCCAGTCCCCTCTCCATAACGCCACATCCAATCCCAGTCCCCTCTCCATAACGCCACATCCAATCCCAGTCCCCTCTCCATAACGCCACATCCAATCCCAGTCCCCTCTCCATAACGCCACATCCAATCCCAGTCCCCTCTCCATGACGCCACATCCAATCCCAGTCCCCTCTCCATAACGCCACATCCAATCCCAGTCCCCTCTCCATAACGCCACATCCAATCCCAGTCCCCTCTCCATAACGCCACATCCAATCCCAGTCCCCTCTCCATAACGCCCCATCCAATCCCAGTCCCCTCTCCATAACGCCACATCCAATCCCAGTCCCCTCTCCATAACGCAACGTCCAATCCCAGTCCCCTCTCCATAACGCCACGTCCAATCCCAGTCCCCTCTCCATGACGCCACATCCAATCCCAGTCCGCTCTCCATGACGCCACATCCAATCCCAGTCCGCTCTCCATAACGCCACATCCAATCCCAGTCCCCTCTCCATAACGCAACGTCCAATCCCAGTCCCCTCTCCATAACGCCACATCCAATCCCAGTCCCCTCTCCATAACGCCACGTCCAATCCCAGTCCCCTCTCCATAACGCCACGTCCAATCCCAGTCCCATCTCCATAACGCCACATCCAATCCCAGTCCCCTCTCCATAACGCCACATCCAATCCCAGTCCGCTCTCCATGACGCCACATCCAATCCCAGTCCCCTCTCCATAACGCCACATCCAATCCCAGTCCCCTCTCCATAACGCCACATCCAATCCCAGTCCCCTCTCCATAACGCCACATCCAATCCCGGTCCCCTGTCCATAACGCCACATCCAATCCCAGTCCCCTCTCCATAACGCCACATCCAATCCCAGTCCCCTCTCCATGACGCCACATCCAATCCCAGTCCCCTCTCCATAACGCCACGTCCAATCCCAGTCCCCTCTCCATAACGCCACATCCAATCCCACTCCCCTCTCCATAACGCCACATCCAATCCCAGTCCCCTCTCCATAACGCCACATCCAATCCCAGTCCCCTCTCCATAACGCCACGTCCAATCCCAGTCCCCTCTCCATAACGCCACGTCCAATCCCAGTCCCCTCTCCATAACGCCACGTCCAATCCCAGTCCCCTCTCCATAACGCCACATCCAATCCCAGTCCGCTCTCCATGACGCCACATCCAATCCCAGTCCCCTCTCCATAACGCCACATCCAATCCCAGTCCCCTCTCCATAACGCCACATCCAATCCCAGTCCCCTCTCCATAACGCCACATCCAATCCCAGTCCCCTCTCCATAACGCCACATCCAATCCCAGTCCCCTCTCCATAACGCCACATCCAATCCCAGTCCCCTCTCCATAACGCCACATCCAATCCCAGTCCCCTCTCCATAACGCCACGTCCAATCCCAGTCCCCTCTCCATAACGCCACATCCAATCCCACTCCCCTCTCCATAACGCCACATCCAATCCCAGTCCCCTCTCCATAACGCCACATCCAATCCCAGTCCCCTCTCCATAACGCCACATCCAATCCCAGTCCGCTCTCCATGACGCCACATCCAATCCCAGTCCCCTCTCCATAACGCCACATCCAATCCCGGTCCCCTCTCCATAACGCCACATCCCATCCCGGTCCCCTCTCCATAACGCCACATCCAATCCCAGTCCCCTCTCCATAACGCCACGTCCAATCCCAGTCCCCTCTCCATAACGCCACGTCCAATCCCAGTCCCCTCTCCATAACGCCACATCCAATCCCAGTCCCCTCTCCATGACGCCACATCCAATCCCAGTCCCCTCTCCATAACGCCACATCCAATCCCAGTCCCCTCTCCATAACGCCACATCCAATCCCAGTCCCCTCTCCATAACGCCACATCCAATCCCAGTCCGCTCTCCATGACGCCACATCCAATCCCAGTCCCCTCTCCATAACGCCACATCCAATCCCAGTCCCCTCTCCATAACGCCACGTCCAATCCCAGTCCCCTCTCCATAACGCCACATCCAATCCCAGTCCCCTCTCCATGACGCCACATCCAATCCCAGTCCCCTCTCCATAACGCCACATCCAATCCCAGTCCCCGCTCCATAACGCCACATCCAATCCCAGTCCCCTCTCCATAACGCCACGTCCAATCCCCGTCCCCTCTCCATAACGCCACATCCAATCCCAGTCCCCTCTCCATAACGCCACATCCAATCCCAGTCCCCTCTCCATAACGCCACATCCAATCCCGGTCCCCTCTCCATAACGCCACATCCAATCCCAGTCCCCTCTCCATAACGCCACATCCAATCCCAGTCCCCTCTCCATGACGCCACATCCAATCCCAGTCCCCTCTCCATAACGCCACGTCCAATCCAAGTCCCCTCTCCATAACGCCACATCCAATCCCACTCCCCTCTCCATAACGCCACATCCAATCCCAGTCCCCTCTCCATAACGCCACATCCAATCCCAGTCCCCTCTCCATAACGCCACATCCAATCCCAGTCCGCTCTCCATGACGCCACATCCAATCCCAGTCCCCTCTCCATAACGCCACATCCAATCCCGGTCCCCTCTCCATAACGCCACATCCCATCCCGGTCCCCTCTCCATAACGCCACATCCAATCCCAGTCCCCTCTCCATAACGCCACGTCCAATCCCAGTCCCCTCTCCATAACGCCACGTCCAATCCCAGTCCCCTCTCCATAACGCCACATCCAATCCCAGTCCGCTCTCCATGACGCCACATCCAATCCCAGTCCGCTCTCCATGACGCCACATCCAATCCCAGTCCCCTCTCCATAACGCCACATCCAATCCCAGTCCCCTCTCCATAACGCCACGTCCAATCCCAGTCCCCTCTCCATAACGCCACATCCAATCCCAGTCCCCTCTCCATGACGCCACATCCAATCCCAGTCCCCTCTCCATAACGCCACATCCAATCCCAGTCCCCTCTCCATAACGCCACGTCCAATCCCCGTCCCCTCTCCATCACGCCACGTCCAATCCCAGTCCCCTCTCCATAACGCCACGTCCAATCCCAGTCCCCTCTCCATAACGCCACATCCAATCCCAGTCCGCTCTCCATGACGCCACATCCAATCCCAGTCCCCTCTCCATAACGCCACATCCAATCCCAGTCCCCTCTCCATAACGCCACGTCCAATCCCAGTCCCCTCTCCATAACGCCACATCCAATCCCAGTCCCCTCTCCATGACGCCACATCCAATCCCAGTCCCCTCTCCATAACGCCACATCCAATCCCGGTCCCCTCTCCATAACGCCACATCCAATCCCGGTCCCCTCTCCATAACGCCACATCCAATCCCAGTCCCCTCTCCATGACGCCACATCCAATCCCAGTCCCCTCTCCATAACGCCACGTCCAATCCCAGTCCCCTCTCCATAACGCCACATCCAATCCCAGTCCGCTCTCCATGACGCCACATCCAATCCCAGTCCCCTCTCCATAACGCCACATCCAATCCCGGTCCCCTCTCCATAACGCCACATCCAATCCCGGTCCCCTCTCCATAACGCCACATCCAATCCCAGTCCCCTCTCCATAACGCCACGTCCAATCCCAGTCCCCTCTCCATAACGCCACGTCCAATCCCAGTCCCCTCTCCATAACGCCACATCCAATCCCAGTCCCCTCTCCATGACGCCACATCCAATCCCAGTCCCCTCTCCATAACGCCACATCCAATCCCAGTCCCCTCTCCATAACGCCACGTCCAATCCCAGTCCCCTCTCCATAACGCCACATCCAATCCCAGTCCCCTCTCCATAACGCCACATCCAATCCCAGTCCGCTCTCCATGACGCCACATCCAATCCCAGTCCCCTCTCCATAACGCCACATCCAATCCCAGTCCCCTCTCCATAACGCCACGTCCAATCCCAGTCCCCTCTCCATAACGCCACATCCAATCCCAGTCCCCTCTCCATGACGCCACATCCAATCCCAGTCCCCTCTCCATAACGCCACATCCAATCCCGGTCCCCTCTCCATAACGCCACATCCAATCCCGGTCCCCTCTCCATAACGCCACATCCAATCCCAGTCCCCTCTCCATGACGCCACATCCAATCCCAGTCCCCTCTCCATAACGCCACATCCAATCCCAGTCCCCTCTCCATAACGCCACGTCCAATCCCAGTCCCCTCTCCATAACGCCACATCCAATCCCAGTCCCCTCTCCATAACGCCACATCCAATCCCAGTCCCCTCTCCATAACGCCACATCCAATCCCGGTCCGCTCTCCATAACGCCACATCCAATCCCAGTCCCCTCTCCATAACGCCACATCCAATCCCAGTCCCCTCTCCATAACGCCACATCCAATCCCGGTCCCCTCTCCATAACGCCACATCCAATCCCAGTCCCCTCTCCATAACGCCACATCCAATCCCAGTCCCCTCTCCATAACGCCACACCCAATCCCAGTCCCCTCTCCATAACGCCACATCCAATCCCAGTCCCCTCTCCATAACGCCACATCCAATCCCAGTCCCCTCTCCATAACGCCACATCCAATCCCAGTCCCCTCTCCATAACGCCACGTCCAATCCCAGTCCCCTCTCCATAACGCCACGTCCAATCCCGGTCCCCTCTCCATGACGCCACATCCAATCCCAGTCCCCTCTCCATAACGCCACATCCAATCCCAGTCCCCTCTCCATAACGCCACGTCCAATCCCAGTCCCCTCTCCATGACGCCACATCCAATCCCAGTCCCCTCTCCATGACGCCACATCCAATCCCAGTCCCCTCTCCATAACGCCACATCCAATCCCAGTCCCCTCTCCATAACGCCACGTCCAATCCCAGTCCCCTCTCCATAACGCCACATCCAATCCCAGTCCCCTCTCCATAACGCCACATCCAATCCCAGTCCCCTCTCCATAACGCCACATCCAATCCCGGTCCCCTCTCCATAACGCCACATCCAATCCCGGTCCCCTCTCCATAACGCCACATCCAATCCCAGTCCCCTCTCCATGACGCCACATCCAATCCCAGTCCCCTCTCCATAACGCCACGTCCAATCCCAGTCCCCTCTCCATAACGCCACATCCAATCCCAGTCCGCTCTCCATGACGCCACATCCAATCCCAGTCCCCTCTCCATAACGCCACATCCAATCCCGGTCCCCTCTCCATAACGCCACATCCAATCCCGGTCCCCTCTCCATAACGCCACATCCAATCACAGTCCCCTCTCCATAACGCCACGTCCAATCCCAGTCCCCTCTCCATAACGCCACGTCCAATCCCAGTCCCCTCTCCATAACGCCACATCCAATCCCAGTCCCCTCTCCATGACGCCACATCCAATCCCAGTCCCCTCTCCATAACGCCACGTCCAATCCCAGTCCCCTCTCCATAACGCCACATCCAATCCCAGTCCCCTCTCCATAACGCCACATCCAATCCCAGTCCGCTCTCCATGACGCCACATCCAATCCCAGTCCCCTCTCCATAACGCCACATCCAATCCCAGTCCCCTCTCCATAACGCCACGTCCAATCCCAGTCCCCTCTCCATAACGCCACATCCAATCCCAGTCCCCTCTCCATGACGCCACATCCAATCCCAGTCCCCTCTCCATAACGCCACATCCAATCCCGGTCCCCTCTCCATAACGCCACATCCAATCCCGGTCCCCTCTCCATAACGCCACATCCAATCCCAGTCCCCTCTCCATGACGCCACATCCAATCCCAGTCCCCTCTCCATAACGCCACATCCAATCCCAGTCCCCTCTCCATAACGCCACGTCCAATCCCAGTCCCCTCTCCATGACGCCACATCCAATCCCAGTCCCCTCTCCATAACGCCACATCCAATCCCAGTCCCCTCTCCATAACGCCACATCCAATCCCGGTCCGCTCTCCATAACGCCACATCCAATCCCAGTCCCCTCTCCATAACGCCACATCCAATCCCAGTCCCCTCTCCATAACGCCACATCCAATCCCGGTCCCCTCTCCATAACGCCACATCCAATCCCAGTCCCCTCTCCATAACGCCACATCCAATCCCAGTCCCCTCTCCATAACGCCACATCCAATCCCAGTCCCCTCTCCATAACGCCACATCCAATCCCAGTCCCCTCTCCATAACGCCACATCCAATCCCAGTCCCCTCTCCATAACGCCACATCCAATCCCAGTCCCCTCTCCATAACGCCACGTCCAATCCCAGTCCCCTCTCCATAATGCCACATCCAATCCCAGTCCCCTCTCCATAACGCCACATCCAATCCCAGTCCCCTCTCCATAACGCCACATCCAATCCCGGTCCGCTCTCCATAACGCCACATCCAATCCCAGTCCCCTCTCCATAACGCCACATCCAATCCCAGTCCCCTCTCCATAACGCCACATCCAATCCCGGTCCCCTCTCCATAACGCCACATCCAATCCCAGTCCCCTCTCCATAACGCCACATCCAATCCCAGTCCCCTCTCCATAACGCCACATCCAATCCCAGTCCCCTCTCCATAACGCCACATCCAATCCCAGTCCCCTCTCCATAACGCCACATCCAATCCCAGTCCCCTCTCCATAACGCCACATCCAATCCCAGTCCCCTCTCCATAACGCCACGTCCAATCCCAGTCCCCTCTCCATAATGCCACATCCAATCCCAGTCCCCTCTCCATAACGCCACATCCAATCCCAGTCCCCTCTCCATAACGCCACATCCAATCCCAGTCCCCTCTCCATGACGCCACATCCAATCCCAGTCCCCTCTCCATAACGCCACATCCAATCCCGGTCCCCTCTCCATAACGCCACATCCAATCCCGGTCCCCTCTCCATAACGCCACATCCAATCCCAGTCCCCTCTCCATGACGCCACATCCAATCCCAGTCCCCTCTCCATAACGCCACATCCAATCCCAGTCCCCTCTCCATAACGCCACGTCCAATCCCAGTCCCCTCTCCATAACGCCACATCCAATCCCAGTCCCCTCTCCATAACGCCACATCCAATCCCAGTCCCCTCTCCATAACGCCACATCCAATCCCGGTCCGCTCTCCATAACGCCACATCCAATCCCAGTCCCCTCTCCATAACGCCACATCCAATCCCAGTCCCCTCTCCATAACGCCACATCCAATCCCGGTCCCCTCTCCATAACGCCACATCCAATCCCAGTCCCCTCTCCATAACGCCACATCCAATCCCAGTCCCCTCTCCATAACGCCACACCCAATCCCAGTCCCCTCTCCATAACGCCACATCCAATCCCAGTCCCCTCTCCATAACGCCACATCCAATCCCAGTCCCCTCTCCATAACGCCACATCCAATCCCAGTCCCCTCTCCATAACGCCACGTCCAATCCCAGTCCCCTCTCCATAACGCCACGTCCAATCCCGGTCCCCTCTCCATGACGCCACATCCAATCCCAGTCCCCTCTCCATAACGCCACATCCAATCCCAGTCCCCTCTCCATAACGCCACGTCCAATCCCAGTCCCCTCTCCATGACGCCACATCCAATCCCAGTCCCCTCTCCATGACGCCACATCCAATCCCAGTCCCCTCTCCATAACGCCACATCCAATCCCAGTCCCCTCTCCATAACGCCACGTCCAATCCCAGTCCCCTCTCCATAACGCCACATCCAATCCCAGTCCCCTCTCCATAACGCCACATCCAATCCCAGTCCCCTCTCCATAACGCCACATCCAATCCCGGTCCCCTCTCCATAACGCCACATCCAATCCCGGTCCCCTCTCCATAACGCCACATCCAATCCCAGTCCCCTCTCCATGACGCCACATCCAATCCCAGTCCCCTCTCCATAACGCCACGTCCAATCCCAGTCCCCTCTCCATAACGCCACATCCAATCCCAGTCCCCTCTCCATGACGCCACATCCAATCCCAGTCCCCTCTCCATAACGCCACATCCAATCCCGGTCCCCTCTCCATAACGCCACATCCAATCCCGGTCCCCTCTCCATAACGCCACATCCAATCACAGTCCCCTCTCCATAACGCCACGTCCAATCCCAGTCCCCTCTCCATAACGCCACGTCCAATCCCAGTCCCCTCTCCATAACGCCACATCCAATCCCAGTCCCCTCTCCATGACGCCACATCCAATCCCAGTCCCCTCTCCATAACGCCACATCCAATCCCAGTCCCCTCTCCATAACGCCACGTCCAATCCCAGTCCCCTCTCCATAACGCCACATCCAATCCCAGTCCCCTCTCCATAACGCCACATCCAATCCCAGTCCGCTCTCCATGACGCCACATCCAATCCCAGTCCCCTCTCCATAACGCCACATCCAATCCCAGTCCCCTCTCCATAACGCCACGTCCAATCCCAGTCCCCTCTCCATAACGCCACATCCAATCCCAGTCCCCTCTCCATGACGCCACATCCAATCCCAGTCCCCTCTCCATAACGCCACATCCAATCCCGGTCCCCTCTCCATAACGCCACATCCAATCCCGGTCCCCTCTCCATAACGCCACATCCAATCCCAGTCCCCTCTCCATGACGCCACATCCAATCCCAGTCCCCTCTCCATAACGCCACATCCAATCCCAGTCCCCTCTCCATAACGCCACGTCCAATCCCAGTCCCCTCTCCATGACGCCACATCCAATCCCAGTCCCCTCTCCATAACGCCACATCCAATCCCAGTCCCCTCTCCATAACGCCACATCCAATCCCGGTCCGCTCTCCATAACGCCACATCCAATCCCAGTCCCCTCTCCATAACGCCACATCCAATCCCAGTCCCCTCTCCATAACGCCACATCCAATCCCGGTCCCCTCTCCATAACGCCACATCCAATCCCAGTCCCCTCTCCATAACGCCACATCCAATCCCAGTCCCCTCTCCATAACGCCACATCCAATCCCAGTCCCCTCTCCATAACGCCACATCCAATCCCAGTCCCCTCTCCATAACGCCACATCCAATCCCAGTCCCCTCTCCATAACGCCACATCCAATCCCAGTCCCCTCTCCATAACGCCACGTCCAATCCCAGTCCCCTCTCCATAACGCCACGTCCAATCCCGGTCCCCTCTCCATGACGCCACATCCAATCCCAGTCCCCTCTCCATAACGCCACATCCAATCCCAGTCCCCTCTCCATAACGCCACGTCCAATCCCAGTCCCCTCTCCATGACGCCACATCCAATCCCAGTCCCCTCTCCATGACGCCACATCCAATCCCAGTCCCCTCTCCATAACGCCACATCCAATCCCAGTCCCCTCTCCATAACGCCACGTCCAATCCCAGTCCCCTCTCCATAACACCACATCCAATCCCAGTCCCCTCTCCATGACGCCACATCCAATCCCAGTCCCCTCTCCATAACGCCACATCCAATCCCGGTCCCCTCTCCATAACGCCACATCCAATCCCGGTCCCCTCTCCATAACGCCACATCCAATCCCAGTCCCCTCTCCATAACGCCACATCCAATCCCAGTCCCCTCTCCATAACGCCACATCCAATCCCAGTCCCCTCTCCATAACGCCACATCCAATCCCAGTCCGCTCTCCATGACGCCACATCCAATCCCAGTCCCCTCTCCATAACGCCACATCCAATCCCAGTCCCCTCTCCATAACGCCACGTCCAATCCCAGTCCCCTCTCCATAACGCCACATCCAATCCCAGTCCCCTCTCCATGACGCCACATCCAATCCCAGTCCCCTCTCCATAACGCCACATCCAATCCCAGTCCCCTCTCCATAACGCCACGTCCAATCCCAGTCCCCTCTCCATAACGCCACATCCAATCCCAGTCCCCTCTCCATGACGCCACATCCAATCCCAGTCCCCTCTCCATAACGCCACATCCAATCCCGGTCCCCTCTCCATAACGCCACATCCAATCCCGGTCCCCTCCCCATAACGCCACGTCCAATCCCAGTCCCCTCTCCATGACGCCACATCCAATCCCAGTCCCCTCTCCATAACGCCACATCCAATCCCAGTCCCCTCTCCATAACGCCACGTCCAATCCCAGTCCCCTCTCCATAACGCCACATCCAATCCCGGTCCCCTCTCCATAACGCCACATCCAATCCCAGTCCCCTCTCCATGACGCCACGTCCAATCCCAGTCCCCTCTCCATAACGCCACATCCAATCCCGGTCCCCTCTCCATAACGCCACATCCAATCCCAGTCCCCTCTCCATAGCGCCACATCCAATCCCAGTCCCCTCTCCATAACGCCACATCCAATCCCAGTCCCCTCTCCATAACGCCACATCCAATCCCAGTCCCCTCTCCATAACGCCACATCCAATCCCAGTCCCCTCTCCATAACGCCACATCCAATCCCAGTCCCCTCTCCATAACGCCACGTCCAATCCCAGTCCCCTCTCCATAACGCCACGTCCAATCCCAGTCCCCTCTCCATGACGCCACATCCAATCCCAGCCCGCTCTCCATGACGCAACATCCAATCCCAGTCCCCTCTCCATAACGCCACATCCAATCCCAGTCCCCTCTCCATAACGCCACATCCAATCCCAGTCCCCTCTCCATAACGCCACATCCAATCCCAGTCCCCTCTCCATGACGCCACATCCAATCCCAGTCCCCTCTCCATAACGCCACATCCAATCCCAGTCCCCTCTCCATAACGCCACGTCCAATCCCAGTCCCCTCTCCATAACGCCACATCCAATCCCGGTCCCCTCTCCATAACGCCACATCCAATCCCAGTCCCCTCTCCATGACGCCACGTCCAATCCCAGTCCCCTCTCCATAACGCCACATCCAATCCCGGTCCCCTCTCCATAACGCCACATCCAATCCCAGTCCCCTCTCCATAGCGCCACATCCAATCCCAGTCCCCTCTCCATAACGCCACATCCAATCCCAGTCCCCTCTCCATAACGCCACATCCAATCCCAGTCCCCTCTCCATAACGCCACATCCAATCCCAGTCCCCTCTCCATAACGCCACATCCAATCCCAGTCCCCTCTCCATAACGCCACGTCCAATCCCGGTCCCCTCTCCATGACGCCACATCCAATCCCAGTCCCCTCTCCATAACGCCACATCCAATCCCAGTCCCCTCTCCATAACGCCACGTCCAATCCCAGTCCCCTCTCCATGACGCCACATCCAATCCCAGTCCGCTCTCCATGACGCAACATCCAATCCCAGTCCCCTCTCCATAACGCCACATCCAATCCCAGTCCCCTCTCCATAACGCCACATCCAATCCCAGTCCCCTCTCCATAACGCCACATCCAATCCCAGTCCCCTCTCCATGACGCCACATCCAATCCCAGTCCCCTCTCCATAACGCCACATCCAATCCCAGTTCCCTCTCCATAACGCCACATCCAATCCCAGTCCCCTCTCCATAACGCCACGTCCAATCCCAGTCCCCTCTCCATAACGCCACATCCAATCCCGGTCCCCTCTCCATAACGCCACATCCAATCCCAGTCCCCTCTCCATGACGCCACGTCCAATCCCAGTCCCCTCTCCATAACGCCACATCCAGTCCCGGTCCCCTCTCCATAACGCCACATCCAATCCCAGTCCCCTCTCCATAACGCCACATCCAATCCCAGTCCCCTCTCCATAACGCCACATCCAATCCCAGTCCCCTCTCCATAACGCCACATCCAATCCCAGTCCCCTCTCCATAACGCCACATCCAATCCCAGTCCCCTCTCCATAACGCCACATCCAATCCCAGTCCCCTCTCCATAACGCCACGTCCAATCCCGGTCCCCTCTCCATGACGCCACATCCAATCCCAGTCCCCTCTCCATAACGCCACATCCAATCCCAGTCGCCTCTCCATAACGCCACGTCCAATCCCAGTCCCCTCTCCATGACGCCACATCCAATCCCAGTCCGCTCTCCATGACGCAACATCCAATCCCAGTCCCCTCTCCATAACGCCACATCCAATCCCAGTCCCCTCTCCATAACGCCACATCCAATCCCAGTCCCCTCTCCATAACGCCACATCCAATCCCAGTCCCCTCTCCATGACGCCACATCCAATCCCAGTCCCCTCTCCATAACGCCACATCCAATCCCGGTCCCCTCTCCATAACGCCACATCCAATCCCGGTCCCCTCTCCATAACGCCACATCCAATCCCAGTCCCCTCTCCATGACGCCACATCCAATCACAGTCCCCTCTCCATAACGCCACATCCAATCCCAGTCCCCTCTCCATAACGCCACGTCCAATCCCAGTCCCCTCTCCATAACGCCACATCCAATCCCGGTCCCCTCTCCATAATGCCACATCCAATCCCAGTCCCCTCTCCATAACGCCACGTCCAATCCCAGTCCCCTCTCCATAACGCCACATCCAATCCCAGTCCGCTCTCCATGACGCCACATCCAATCCCAGTCCCCTCTCCATAACGCCACGTCCAATCCCAGTCCCCTCTCCATAACGCCACATCCAATCCCAGTCCGCTCTCCATGACGCCACATCCAATCCCAGTCCCCTCTCCATAACGCCACGTCCAATCCCAGTCCCCTCTCCATAACGCCACATCCAATCCCAGTCCCCTCTCCATGACGCCACATCCAATCCCAGTCCCCTCTCCATAACGCCACATCCAATCCCGGTCCCCTCTCCATAACGCCACATCCAATCCCGGTCCCCTCTCCATAACGCCACATCCAATCCCAGTCCCCTCTCCATGACGCCACATCCAATCCCAGTCCCCTCTCCATAACGCCACATCCAATCCCAGTCCCCTCTCCATAACGCCACGTCCAATCCCAGTCCCCTCTCCATAACGCCACATCCAATCCCGGTCCCCTCTCCATAACGCCACATCCAATCCCAGTCCCCTCTCCATGACGCCACGTCCAATCCCAGTCCCCTCTCCATAACGCCACATCCAATCCCGGTCCCCTCTCCATAACGCCACATCCAATCCCAGCCCCTCTCCATAACGCCACATCCAATCCCAGTCCCCTCTCCATAACGCCACATCCAATCCCAGTCCCCTCTCCATAACGCCACATCCAATCCCAGTCCCCTCTCCATAACGCCACATCCAATCCCAGTCCCCTCTCCATAACGCCACATCCAATCCCAGTCCCCTCTCCATAACGCCACGTCCAATCCCAGTCCCCTCTCCATAACGCCACATCCAATCCCGGTCCCGTCTCCATGACGCCACATCCAATCCCAGTCCCCTCTCCATAACGCCACGTCCAATCCCAGTCCCCTCTCCATAACGCCACGTCCAATCCCAGTCCCCTCTCCATGACGCCACATCCAATCCCAGTCCGCTCTCCATGACGCCACATCCAATCCCAGTCCCCTCTCCATAACGCCACATCCAATCCCAGTCCCCTCTCCATAACGCCACGTCCAATCCCAGTCCCCTCTCCATAACGCCACATCCAATCCCAGTCCCCTCTCCATGACGCCACATCCAATCCCAGTCCCCTGTCCATAACGCCACATCCAATCCCGGTCCCCTCTCCATAACGCCACATCCAATCCCAGTCCCCTCTCCATAACGCCACATCCAATCCCAGTCCCCTCTCCATGACGCCACATCCAATCCCAGTCCCCTCTCCATAACGCCACATCCAATCCCAGTCCCCTCTCCATAACGCCGCATCCAATCCCAGTCCCCTCTCCATAACGCCACATCCAATCCCAGTCCCCTCTCCATAACGCCACATCCAATCCCAGTCCCCTCTCCATGACGCCAAATCCAATCCCAGTCCCCTCTCCATAACGCCACATCCAATCCCAGTCCCCTCTCCATAACGCCACGTCCAATCCCAGTCCCCTCTCCATACCTCCACATCCAATCCCAGTCCGCTCTCCATGACGCCACATCCAATCCCAGTCCCCTCTCCATAACGCCACATCCAATCCCAGTCCCCTCTCCATAACGCCACGTCCAATCCCAGTCCCCTCTCCATAACGCCACATCCAATCCCAGTCCCCTCTCCATGACGCCACATCCAATCCCAGTCCCCTCTCCATAACGCCACATCCAATCCCAGTCCCCTCTCCATAACGCCACATCCAATCCCAGTCCCCTCTCCATAACGCCACATCCAATCCCAGTCCCCTCTCCATGACGCCACATCCAATCCCAGTCCCCTCTCCATAACGCCACATCTAATCCCAGTCCCCTCTCCATAACGCAACGTCCAATCCCAGTCCCCTCTCCATAACGCCACATCCAATCCCGGTCCCCTCTCCATAACGCCACATCCAATCCCAGTCCCCTCTCCATGACGCCACGTCCAATCCCAGTCCCCTCTCCATAACGCCACATCCAATCCCGGTCCCCTCTCCATAACGCCACATCCAATCCCAGTCCCCTCTCCATAACGCCACATCCAATCCCAGTCCCCTCTCCATAACGCCACGTCCAATCCCGGTCCCCTCTCCATGACGCCACATCCAATCCCAGTCCCCTCTCCATAACGCCACATCCAATCCCAGTCCCCTCTCCATAACGCCACGTCCAATCCCAGTCCCCTCTCCATGACGCCACATCCAATCCCAGTCCCCTCTCCATAACGCCACATCCAATCCCAGTCCCCTCTCCATAACGCCACGTCCAATCCCAGTCCCCTCTCCATACCTCCACATCCAATCCCAGTCCGCTCTCCATGACGCCACATCCAATCCCAGTCCCCTCTCCATAACGCCACATCCAATCCCAGTCCCCTCTCCATAACGCCACGTCCAATCCCAGTCCCCTCTCCATAACGCCACATCCAATCCCAGTCCCCTCTCCATGACGCCACATCCAATCCCAGTCCCCTCTCCATAACGCCACATCCAATCCCAGTCCCCTCTCCATAACGCCACATCCAATCCCGGTCCCGTCTCCATGACGCCACATCCAATCCCAGTCCCCTCTCCATAACGCCACGTCCAATCCCAGTCCCCTCTCCATAACGCCACGTCCAATCCCAGTCCCCTCTCCATGACGCCACATCCAATCCCAGTCCGCTCTCCATGACGCCACATCCAATCCCAGTCCCCTCTCCATAACGCCACATCCAATCCCAGTCCCCTCTCCATAACGCCACGTCCAATCCCAGTCCCCTCTCCATAACGCCACATCCAATCCCAGTCCCCTCTCCATGACGCCACATCCAATCCCAGTCCCCTGTCCATAACGCCACATCCAATCCCGGTCCCCTCTCCATAACGCCACATCCAATCCCAGTCCCCTCTCCATAACGCCACATCCAATCCCAGTCCCCTCTCCATGACGCCACATCCAATCCCAGTCCCCTCTCCATAACGCCACATCCAATCCCAGTCCCCTCTCCATAACGCCGCATCCAATCCCAGTCCCCTCTCCATAACGCCACATCCAATCCCAGTCCCCTCTCCATAACGCCACATCCAATCCCAGTCCCCTCTCCATGACGCCAAATCCAATCCCAGTCCCCTCTCCATAACGCCACATCCAATCCCAGTCCCCTCTCCATAACGCCACGTCCAATCCCAGTCCCCTCTCCATACCTCCACATCCAATCCCAGTCCGCTCTCCATGACGCCACATCCAATCCCAGTCCCCTCTCCATAACGCCACATCCAATCCCAGTCCCCTCTCCATAACGCCACGTCCAATCCCAGTCCCCTCTCCATAACGCCACATCCAATCCCAGTCCCCTCTCCATGACGCCACATCCAATCCCAGTCCCCTCTCCATAACGCCACATCCAATCCCAGTCCCCTCTCCATAACGCCACATCCAATCCCAGTCCCCTCTCCATAACGCCACATCCAATCCCAGTCCCCTCTCCATGACGCCACATCCAATCCCAGTCCCCTCTCCATAACGCCACATCTAATCCCAGTCCCCTCTCCATAACGCAACGTCCAATCCCAGTCCCCTCTCCATAACGCCACATCCAATCCCGGTCCCCTCTCCATAACGCCACATCCAATCCCAGTCCCCTCTCCATGACGCCACGTCCAATCCCAGTCCCCTCTCCATAACGCCACATCCAATCCCGGTCCCCTCTCCATAACGCCACATCCAATCCCAGTCCCCTCTCCATAACGCCACATCCAATCCCAGTCCCCTCTCCATAACGCCACGTCCAATCCCGGTCCCCTCTCCATGACGCCACATCCAATCCCAGTCCCCTCTCCATAACGCCACATCCAATCCCAGTCCCCTCTCCATAACGCCACGTCCAATCCCAGTCCCCTCTCCATGACGCCACATCCAATCCCAGTCCCCTCTCCATAACGCCACATCCAATCCCAGTCCCCTCTCCATAACGCCACGTCCAATCCCAGTCCCCTCTCCATACCTCCACATCCAATCCCAGTCCGCTCTCCATGACGCCACATCCAATCCCAGTCCCCTCTCCATAACGCCACATCCAATCCCAGTCCCCTCTCCATAACGCCACGTCCAATCCCAGTCCCCTCTCCATAACGCCACATCTAATCCCGGTCCCCTCTCCATAACGCCACATCCAATCCCAGTCCCCTCTCCATGACGCCACATCCAATCCCAGTCCCCTCTCCATAACGCCACATCCAATCCCAGTCCCCTCTCCATAACGCCACATCCAATCCCAGTCCCCTCTCCATAACGCCACATCTAATCCCGGTCCCCTCTCCATAACGCCACATCCAATCCCAGTCCCCTCTCCATGACGCCACATCCAATCCCAGTCCCCTCTCCATAACGCCACATCCAATCCCAGTCCCCTCTCCATAACGCCACGTCCAATCCCAGTCCCCTCTCCATAACGCCACATCCAATCCCGGTCCCCTCTCCATAACGCCACATCCAATCCCAGTCCCCTCTCCATGACGCCACGTCCAATCCCAGTCCCCTCTCCATAACGCCACATCCAATCCCGGTCCCCTCTCCATAACGCCACATCCAATCCCAGTCCCCTCTCCATAACGCCACATCCAATCTCAGTCCCCTCTCCATAACGCCACGTCCAATCCCGGTCCCCTCTCCATGACGCCACATCCAATCCCAGTCCCCTCTCCATAACGCCACATCCAATCCCAGTCCCCTCTCCATAACGCCACGTCCAATCCCAGTCCCCTCTCCATGACGCCACATCCAATCCCAGTCCGCTCTCCATGACGCCACATCCAATCCCAGTCCCCTCTCCATAACGCCACATCCAATCCCAGTCCCCTCTCCATAACGCCACGTCCAATCCCAGTCCCCTCTCCATAACGCCACATCTAATCCCAGTCCGCTCTCCATGACGCCACATCCAATCCCAGTCCCCTCTCCATAACGCCACATCCAATCCCAGTCCCCTCTCCATAACGCCACGTCCAATCCCAGTCCCCTCTCCATAACGCCACATCCAATCCCAGTCCCCTCTCCATAACGCCACATCCAATCCCAGTCCCCTCTCCATAACGCCACATCCAATCCCAGTCCCCTCTCCATAACGCCACATCCAATCCCAGTCCCCTCTCCATAACGCCACGTCCAATCCCAGTCCCCTCTCCATAACGCCACATCCAATCCCAGTCCCCTCTCCATGACGCCACATCCAATCCCAGTCCCCTCTCCATAACGCCACATCCAATCCCAGTCCCCTCTCCATAACGCCACGTCCAATCCCAGTCCCCTCTCCATAACGCCACATCCAATCCCGGTCCCCTCTCCATAACGCCACATCCAATCCCAGTCCCCTCTCCATGACGCCACGTCCAATCCCAATCCCCTCTCCATAACGCCACATCCAATCCCGGTCCCCTCTCCATAACGCCACATCCAATCCCAGCCCCTCTCCATAACGCCACATCCAATCCCAGTCCCCTCTCCATAACGCCACATCCAATCCCAGTCCCCTCTCCATAACGCCACATCCAATCCCAGTCCCCTCTCCATAACGCCACATCCAATCCCAGTCCCCTCTCCATAACGCCACATCCAATCCCAGTCCCCTCTCCATAACGCCACGTCCAATCCCAGTACCCTCTCCATAACGCCACATCCAATCCCGGTCCCCTCTCCATGACGCCACATCCAATCCCAGTCCCCTCTCCATAACGCCACGTCCAATCCCAGTCCCCTCTCCATAACGCCACGTCCAATCCCAGTCCCCTCTCCATGACGCCACATCCAATCCCAGTCCGCTCTCCATGACGCCAAATCCAATCCCAGTCCCCTCTCCACAACGCCACATCCAATCCCAGTCCCCTCTCCATAACGCCACGTCCAATCCCAGTCCCCTCTCCATAACGCCACATCCAATCCCAGTCCCCTCTCCATGACGCCACATCCAATCCCAGTCCCCTCTCCATAACGCCACATCCAATCCCGGTCCCCTCTCCATAACGCCACATCCATTCCCGGTCCCCTCTCCATAACGCCACATCCAATCCCAGTCCCCTCTCCATGACGCCACATCCAATCCCAGTCCCCTCTCCATAACGCCACATCCAATCCCAGTCCCCTCTCCATAACGCCACATCCAATCCCAGTCCCCTCTCCATGACGCCACATCCAATCCCAGTCCCCTCTCCATAACGCCACATCCAATCCCGGTCCCCTCTCCATAACGCCACATCCATTCCCGGTCCCCTCTCCATAACGCCACATCCATTCCCGGTCCCCTCTCCATAACGCCACATCCAATCCCAGTCCCCTCTCCATAACGCCACATCCAATCCCAGTCCCCTCTCCATAACGCCACATCCAATCCCAGTCCCCTCTCCATAACGCCACATCCAATCCCAGTCCCCTCTCCATGACGCCACGTCCAATCCCAGTCCCCTCTCCATAACGCCACATCCAATCCCGGTCCCCTCTCCATAACGCCACATCCAATCCCGGTCCCCTCTCCATAACGCCACATCCAATCCCAGTCCCCTCTCCATAACGCCACATCCAATCCCAGTCCCCTCTCCATAACGCCACGTCCAATCCCAGTCCCCTCTCCATGACGCCACATCCAATCCCAGTCCGCTCTCCATGACGCCACATCCAATCCCAGTCCCCTCTCCATAACGCCACATCCAATCCCAGTCCCCTCTCCATAACGCCACGTCCAATCCCAGTCCCCTCTCCATAACGCCACATCCAATCCCAGTCCGCTCTCCATAACGCCACATCCAATCCCAGTCCCCTCTCCATAACGCCACATCCAATCCCAGTCCCCTCTCCATAACGCCACGTCCAATCCCAGTCCCCTCTCCATAACGCCACATCCAATCCCAGTCCCCTCTCCATAACGCCACATCCAATCCCAGTCCCCTCTCCATAACGCCACATCCAATCCCAGTCCCCTCTCCATAACGCCACATCCAATCCCGGTCCCCTCTCCATAACGCCACATCCAATCCCAGTCCCCTCTCCATGACGCCACATCCAATCCCAGTCCCCTCTCCATAACGCCACATCCAATCCCAGTCCCCTCTCCATAACGCCACATCCAATCCCGGTCCCCTCTCCATAACGCCACATCCAATCCCAGTCCCCTCTCCATGACGCCACGTCCAATCCCAGTCCCCTCTCCATAACGCCACATCCAATCCCGGTCCCCTCTCCATAACGCCACATCCAATCCCAGTCCCCTCTCCATAACGCCACATCCAATCCCAGTCCCCTCTCCATAACGCCACGTCCAATCCCGGTCCCCTCTCCATGACGCCACATCCAATCCCAGTCCCCTCTCCATAACGCCACATCCAATCCCAGTCCCCTCTCCATAACGCCACGTCCAATCCCAGTCCCCTTTCCATGACGCCACATCCAATCCCAGTCCGCTCTCCATGACGCCACATCCAATCCCAGTCCCCTCTCCATAACGCCACATCCAATCCCAGTCCCCTCTCCATAACGCCACATCCAATCCCAGTCCCCTCTCCATAACGCCACATCCAATCCCAGTCCCCTCCCCATGACGCCACATCCAATCCCAGTCCCCTCTCCATAACGCCACATCCAATCCCGGTCCCCTCTCCATAACGCCACATCCAATCCCAGTCCCCTCTCCATAACGCCACACCCAATCCCAATCCCCTCTCCATGACGCCACATCCAATCCCAGTCCCCTCTCCATAACGCCACATCCAATCCCAGTCCCCTCTCCATAACGCCACGTCCAATCCCAGTCCCCTCTCCATAACGCCACATCCAATCCCGGTCCCCTCTCCATAACGCCACATCCAATCCCGGTCCCCTCTCCATGACGCCACGTCCAATCCCAGTCCCCTCTCCATAACGCCACATCCAATCCCGGTCCCCTCTCCATAACGCCACATCCAATCCCAGTCCCCTCTCCATAACGCCACATCCAATCCCAGTCCCCTCTCCATAACGCCACATCCAATCCCAGTCCCCTCTCCATAACGCCACATCCAATCCCAGTCCCCTCTCCATAACGCCACATCCAATCCCAGTCCCCTCTCCATAACGCCACATCCAATCCCAGTCCCCTCTCCATAACGCCACATCCAATCCCAGTCCCCTCTCCATGACGCCACATCCAATCCCAGTCCCCTCTCCATAACGCCACATCCAATCCCACTCCCCTCTCCATAACGCCACATCCAATCCCAGTCCCCTCTCCATAACGCCACATCCAATCCCAGTCCCCTCTCCATAACGCCACATCCAATCCCAGTCCCCTCTCCATAACGCCACATCCAATCCCAGTCCCCTCTCCATAACGCCACATCCAATCCCAGTCCCCTCTCCATGACGCCACATCCAATCCCAGTCCCCTCTCCATAACGCCACATCCAATCCCAGTCCCCTCTCCATAACGCCACGTCCAATCCCAGTCCCCTCTCCATAACGCCACGTCCAATCCCAGTCCCCTCTCCATAACGCCACATCCAATCCCAGTCCCCTCTCCATAACGCCACATCCAATCCCAGTCCCCTCTCCATAACGCCACATCCAATCCCAGTCCCCTCTCCATAACGCCACATCCAATCCCAGTCCCCTCTCCATAACGCCACATCCAATCCCAGTCCCCTCTCCATAACGCCACATCCAATCCCAGTCCCCTCTCCATAACGCCACATCCAATCCCAGTCCCCTCTCCATAACGCCACATCCAATCCCAGTCCCCTCTCCATAACGCCACATCCAATCCCAGTCCCCTCTCCATAACGCCACATCCAATCCCAGTCCCCTCTCCATAACGCCACATCCAATCCCAGTCCCCTCTCCATAACGCCACATCCAATCCCAGTCCCCTCTCCATAACGCCACGTCCAATCCCAGTCCCCTCTCCATAACGCCACATCCAATCCCAGTCCCCTCTCCATAACGCCACATCCAATCCCAGTCCCCTCTCCATAACGCCACATCCAATCCCAGTCCCCTCTCCATAACGCCACATCCAATCCCAGTCCCCTCTCCATAACGCCACATCCAATCCCAGTCCCCTCTCCATAACGCCACATCCAATCCCAGTCCCCTCTCCATAACGCCACATCCAATCCCAGTGCCCTCTCCATAATGCCACATCCAATCCCAGTCCCCTCTCCATAACGCCACATCCAATCCCAGTCCCCTCTCCATAATGCCACATCCAATCCCAGTCCCCTCTCCATAACGCCACATCCAATCCCAGTCCCCTCTGCATAACGCCACATCCGATCCCAGTCCCCTCTCCATAACGCCACATCCAATCCCAGTCCCCTCTCCATAACGCCACATCCAATCCCAGTCCCCTCTCCATAACGCCACGTCCAATCCCAGTCCCCTCTCCATAACGCCACATCCAATCCCAGTCCCCTCTCCATAACGCCACATCCAATCCCAGTCCCCTCTCCATAATGCCACATCCAATCCCAGTCCCCTCTCCATGACGCCACATCCAATCCCAGTCCCCTCTCCATAACGCCACATCCAATCCCAGTCCCCTCTCCATAACGCCACGTCCAATCCCAGTCCCCTCTCCATAACGCCACATCCAATCCCAGTCCCCTCTCCATAACGCCACATCCAATCCCGGTCCCCTCTCCATAATGCCACATCCAATCCCAGTCCCCTCTCCATGACGCCACATCCAATCCCAGTCCCCTCTCCATAACGCCACATCCAATCCCAGTCCCCTCTCCATAACGCCACATCCAATCCCAATCCCCTCTCCATAACGCCACATCCAATCCCAGTCCCCTCTCCATAACGCCACATCCAATCCCAGTCCCCTCTCCATAACGCCACATCCAATCCCAGTCCCCTCTCCATAACGCCACATCCAATCCCATTCCCCTCTCCATAACGCCACGTCCAATCCCAGTCTCCTCTCCATAACGCCACATCCAATCCCAGTCCCCTCTCCATAACGCCACATCCAATCCCAGTCCCCTCTCCATAACGCCACATCCAATCCCAGTCCCCTCTCCATAACGCCACATCCAATCCCAGTCCCCTCTCCATAACGCCACATCCAATCCCAGTCCCCTCTCCATAACGCCACATCCAATCCCAGTCCCCTCTCCATAACGCCACATCCAATCCCAGTCCCCTCTCCATAACGCCACATCCAATCCCAGTCCCCTCTCCATAACTTCACATCCAATCCCAGTCCCCTCTCCATAACGCCACATCCAATCCCAGTCCCCTCTCCATAACGCCGCATCCAATCCCAGTCCCCTCTCCATAACGCCACATCCAATCCCAGTCCCCTCTCCATAACGCCACATCCAATCCCAGTCCCCTCTCCATAACGCCACGTCCAATCCCAGTCCCCTCTCCATAACGCCACATCCAATCCCAGTCCCCTCTCCATAACGCCACATCCAATCCCAGTCCCCTCTCCATAACGCCACGTCCAATCCCAGTCCCCTCTCCATAACGCCACATCCAATCCCAGTCCCCTCTCCATAACGCCACATCCAATCCCAGTCCCCTCTCCATAACGCCACATCCAATCCCAGTCCCCTCTCCATAACGCCACATCCAATCCCAGTCCCCTCTCCATAACGCCACATCCAATCCCAGTCCCCTGTCCATAACGCCACATCCAATTCCAGTCCCCTCTCCATAACGCCACATCCAATTCCAGTCCCCTCTCCATAACGCCACATCCAATCCCAGTCCCCTCTCCATAACGCCACATCCAATCCCAGTCCCCTCTCCATAACGCCACATCCAATCCCAGTCCCCTCTCCATAACGCCACATCCAATCCCGGTCCCCTCTCCATAACGCCACATCCAATCCCAGTCCCCTCTCCATAACGCCACATCCAATCCCAGTCCCCTCTCCATAACGCCACATCCAATCCCGGTCCCCTCTCCATAACGCCACGTCCAATCCCAGTCCCCTCTCCATAACGCCACATCCAATCCCAATCCCCTCTCCATAACGCCACGTCCAATCCCAGTCCCCTCTCCATAACGCCACATCCAATCCCAGTCCCCTCTCCATAATGCCACATCCAATCCCAGTCCCCTCTCCATAACGCCACATCCAATCCCAGTCCCCTCTCCATAACGCCACATCCAATCCCAGTCCCCTCTCCATAACGCCACATCCAATCCCAGTCCCCTCTCCATAACACCACATCCAATCCCAGTCCCCTCTCCATAACGCCACATCCAATCCCAGTCCCCTCTCCATAACGCCACATCCAATCCCAGTCCCCTCTCCATAACGCCACATCCAATCCCAGTCCCCTCTCCATAACGCCACGTCCAATCCCAGTCCCCTCTCCATAACGCCACATCCAATCCCAGTCCCCTCTCCATAACGCCACATCCAATCCCAGTCCCCTCTCCATAACGCCACATCCAATCCCGGTCCCCTCTCCATAACGCCACATCCAATCCCAGTCCCCTCTCCATAACGCCACATCCAATCCCAGTCCCCTCTCCATAACGCCACATCCAATCCCAATCCCCTCTCCATAACGCCACATCCAATCCCAGTCCCCTCTCCATAACGCCACATCCAATCCCAGTCCCCTCTCCATGACGCCACATCCAATCCCAGTCCCCTCTCCATAACGCCACATCCAATCCCAGTCCCCTCTCCATAACGCCACATCCAATCCCAGTCCCCTCTCCATAACGCCACATCCAATCCCAGTCCCCTCTCCATAGCGCCACATCCAATCCCAGTCCCCTCTCCATAACGCCACATCCAATCCCAGTCCCCTCTCCATAACGCCACATCCAATCCCAGTCCCCTCTCCATAACGCCACATCCAATCCCAGTCCCCTCTCCATAACGCCACATCCAATCCCAGTCCCCTCTCCATGACGCCACATCCAATCCCAGTCCCCTCTCCATAACGCCACATCCAATCCCAGTCCCCTCTCCATAACGCCACATCCAATCCCAGTCCCCTCTCCATAACGCCACATCCAATCCCAGTCCCCTCTCCATAACACCACATCCAATCCCAGTCCCCTCTCCATAACGCCACATCCAATCCCAGTCCCCACTCCATAACGCCACGTCCAATCCCAGTCCCCTCTCCATAACGCCACATCCAATCCCAGTCCCCTCTCCATAACGCCACGTCCAATCCCAGTCCCCTCTCCATAACGCCACATCCAATCCCAGTCCCCTCTCCATAACGCCACATCCAATCCCAGTCCCCTCTCCATAACGCCACATCCAAACCCAGTCCCCTCTCCATAACGCCACATCCAATCCCAGTCCCCTCTCCATAACGCCACATCCATTCCCAGTCCCCTCTCCATAACGCCACATCCAATCCCAGTCCCCTCTCCATAACGCCACATCCAATCCCAGTCCCCTCTCCATAACACCACATCCAATCCCAGTCCCCTCTCCATAACGCCACATCCAATCCCAGTCCCCTCTCCATAACGCCACATCCAATCCCAGTCCCCTCTCCATAACGCCACATCCAATCCCAGTCCCCTCTCCATAACGCCACATCCAATCCCAGTCCCCTCTCCATAACGCCACATCCAATCCCAGTCCCCTCTCCATAACGCCACATCCAATCCCAGTCCCCTCTCCATAGCGCCACATCCAATCCCAGTCCCCTCTCCATAACGCCACATCCAATCCCAGTCCCCTCTCCATAACGCCACGTCCAATCCCAGTCCCCTCTCCATAACGCCACATCCAATCCCAGTCCCCTCTCCATAACGCCACATCCAATCCCAGTCCCCTCTCCATAACGCCACATCCAATCCCAGTCCCCTCTCCATAACGCCACATCCAATCCCAGTCCCCTCTCCATAACGCCACATCCAATCCCAGTCCCCTCTCCATAACGCCACATCCAATCCCAGTCCCCTCTCCATAACGCCACATCCAATCCCAGTCCCCTCTCCATAACGCCACATCCAATCCCAGTCCCCTCTCCATAACGCCACATCCAATCCCAGTCCCCTCTCCATAACGCCACATCCAATCCCAGTCCCCTCTCCATAACGCCACATCCAATCCCAGTCCCCTCTCCATAACGCCACATCCAATCCCAGTCCCCTCTCCATAACGCCACATCCAATCCCAGTCCCCTCTCCATAACGCCACATCCAATCCCAGTCCCCTCTCCATAACGCCACATCCAATCCCAGTCCCCTCTCCATAACGCCACATCCAATCCCAGTCCCCTCTCCATAACGCCACGTCCAATCCCAGTCCCCTCTCCATAACGCCACATCCAATCCCAGTCCCCTCTCCATAACGCCACATCCAATCCCAGTCCCCTCTCCATAACGCCATATCCAATCCCAGTCCCCTCTCCATAACGCCACATCCAATCCCAGTCCCCTCTCCATAACGCCACATCCAATCCCAGTCCCCTCTCCATAACGCCACGTCCAATCCCAGTCCCCTCTCCATAACGCCACATCCAATCCCAGTCCCCTCTCCATAACGCCACATCCAATCCCAGTCCCCTCTCCATAACGCCACATCCAATCCCAGTCCCCTCTCCATAACGCCACATCCAATCCCAGTCCCCTCTCCATAACGCCACATCCAATCCCAGTCCCCTCTCCATAACGCCACATCCAATCCCAGTCCCCTCTCCATAACGCCACATCCAATCCCAGTCCCCTCTCCATAACGCCACATCCAATCCCAGTCCCCTCTCCATAACGCCACATCCAATCCCAGTCCCCTCTCCATAACGCCACATCCAATCCCCGTCCCCTCTCCATAACGCCACATCCAATCCCAATCCCCTCTCCATAACGCCACATCCAATCCCGGTCCCCTCTCCATAACGCCCCATCCAATCCCAGTCCCCTCTCCATAACGCCACATCCAATCCCAGTCACCTCTCCATAACGCCACATCCAATCCCAGTCCCCTCTCCATAACGCCACATCCAATCCCAGTCCCCTCTCCATAGCGCCACATCCAATCCCAGTCCCCTCTCCATAACGCCACATCCAATCCCAGTCCCCTCTTCATAGCGCCACATCCAATCCCAGTCCGCTCTCCATGACGCCACATCCAATCCCAGTCCCCTCTCCATAACGCCACATCCAATCCCAGTCCCCTCTCCATAACGCCACATCCAATCCCAGTCCCCTCTCCATAACGCCACATCCAATCCCAGTCCCCTCTCCATAACACCACATCCAATCCCAGTCCCCTCTCCATAACCCCACATCCAATCCCGGTCCCCTCTCCATAACGCCACATCCAATCCCAGTCCCCTCTCCATAACCCCACATCCAATCCCAGTCCCCTCTCCATAACGCCACGTCCAATCCCAGTCCCCTCTCCATAACGCCACATCCAATCCCAGTCCCCTCTCCATAACGCCACATCCAATCCCAGTCCCCTCTCCATAACGCCACGTCCAATCCCAGTCCCCTCTCCATAACGCCACATCCAATCCCAGTCCCCTCTCCATAACGCCACATCCAATCCCAGTCCCCTCTCCATAACGCCACATCCAATCCCAGTCCCCTCTCCATAACGCCACATCCAATCCCAGTCCCCTCTCCATAACGCCACATCCAATCCCAGTCCCCTCTCCATAACGCCACATCCAATCCCAGTCCCCTCTCCATAACGCCACATCCAATCCCGGTCCCCTCTCCATAACGCCACATCCAATCCCAGTCCCCTCTCCATAACGCCACATCCAATCCCAGTCCCCTCTCCATAACGCCACATCCAATCCCAGTCCCCTCTCCATAACGCCACATCCAATCCCAGTCCCCTCTCCATAACGCCACATCCAATCCCAGTCCCCTCTCCATAACGCCACATCCAATCCCAGTCCCCTCTCCATAACGCCACATCCAATCCCAGTCCCCTCTCCATAACACCACATCCAATCCCAGTCCCCTCTCCATAACGCCACATCCAATCCCAGTCCCCTCTCCATAACGCCACATCCAATCCCAGTCCCCTCTCCATAACGCCACATCCAATCCCAGTCCCCTCTCCATAACGCCACATCCAATCCCAGTCCCCTCTCCATAACGCCACATCCAATCCCAGTCCCCTCTCCATAACGCCACGTCCAATCCCAGTCCCCTCTCCATAACGCCACATCCAATCCCAGTCCCCTCTCCATAACGCCACATCCAATCCCAGTCCCCTCTCCATAACGCCACGTCCAATCCCAGTCCCCTCTCCATAACGCCACATCCAATCCCAGTCCCCTCTCCATAACGCCACATCCAATCCCAGTCCCCTCTCCATAACGCCACATCCAATCCCAGTCCCCTCTCCATAACGCCACATCCAATCCCAGTCCCCTCTCCATAACGCCACATCCAATCCCAGTCCCCTCTCCATAACGCCACATCCAATCCCAGTCCCCTCTCCATAACGCCACATCCAATCCCAGTCCCCTCTCCATAACGCCACATCCAATCCCAGTCCCCTCTCCATAACGCCACATCCAATCCCAGTCCCCTCTCCATGACGCCACATCCAATCCCAGTCCCCTCTCCATAACGCCACGTCCAATCCCAGTCCCCTCTCCATAACGCCACATCCAATCCCAGTCCCCTCTCCATAACGCCACATCCAATCCCAGTCCCCTCTCCATAACGCCACATCCAATCCCAGTCCCCTCTCCATAATGCCACATCCAATCCCAGTCCCCTCTCCATAACGCCACATCCAATCCCAGTCCCCTCTCCATAACGCCACATCCAATCCCAGTCCCCTCTCCATAATGCCACATCCAATCCCAGTCCCCTCTCCATAACGCCACATCCAATCCCAGTCCCCTCTCCATAACGCCACATCCAATCCCAGTCCCCTCTCCATAACGCCACATCCAATCCCAGTCCCCTCTCCATAACGCCACATCCAATCCCAGTCCCCTCTCCATAATGCCACATCCAATCCCAGTCCCCTCTCCATAACGCCACATCCAATCCCAGTCCCCTCTCCATAACGCCACATCCAATCCCAGTCCCCTCTCCATAACGCCGCATCCAATCCCAGTCCCCTCTCCATAACACCACATCCAATCCCAGTCCCCTCTCCATAACGCCACATCCAATCCCAGTCCCCTCTCCATAACGCCACATCCAATCCCGGTCCCCTCTCCATAACGCCACATCCAATCCCAGTCCCCTCTCCATAACGCCACATCCGATCCCAGTCCCCTCTCCATAACGCCACATCCAATCCCAGTCCCCTCTCCATAACGCCACATCCAATCCCAGTCCCCTCTCCATAACGCCACATCCAATCCCAGTCCCCTCTCCATAACGCCACATCCAATCCCGGTCCCCTCTCCATAACGCCACATCCAATCCCAGTCCCCTCTCCATAACGCCACATCCAATCCCAGTCCCCTCTCCATAACGCCACATCCAATCCCAGTCCCCTCTCCATAACGCCACGTCCAATCCCGGTCCCCTCTCATAAGGCCAGCCTAAAACCCGTCGCCTCCTTGTCGCCCACCCTCTCCACGCGCCTATCGGAATCTCGCCAAATGCCGCCTTTGCACCGGATGGGCACATCATGTGCGCCTGGTGAACGCCGGGACCCCAATGGGAAGGGGGGGGGGCGTTGCCCTTGTCCAGATCTGCATTTAGATCCAAGAAGAGGCACAGGGACAGGGCGGCGTAGGGGAAGGGAGGTGAAGGGCCATAGGGCTGGGAGGCACAGGGGCTGGGAGGGGGACAGGCCAAGGGAGGGGATAGAGGACTGGCACGAGGCAAGAGCACGGCATACATCCGCAGCTTCTTTGTGGGTGGCCCGTCCATGTCATCAAACACCATATCCCTCTCGCGCTTCTTCCCTTTGTGAAGGCTGTACGCCTGTGCCGCCTACGAGAGGGCGAAGGCTGTGGGGGCATGGCCTGGGGGACAGGGTACAGGGGGGCAGAGGTGACAGGCCCCTTCTGGCAACGCGGCGGTGCGGTCAGGCACTTGTCTCCCTGCAGACCACGTGAACGGGCTGCACCCGGCGCTTTTCTGAAGTGACGGTTGAAGCATTACGGGGGGTGTCTCCACGCAATCTGTGCAGAGCAAAGAATGCGGCACTGCCTCTTGCAGTGCAGCAACTGTTTAGGGTCAGGTTCAAGCGTATGTATGTGTGCATGCAGGGCAACCCAACGTGGTCGTCCCACACCCCTGGGGGCGTACTGCGTGCCGGGGGGCTGTACGCACTATGCGCACATGCACCGGTGATCTCAGCTCTTCGCAGGTGATGGCGTTTGCCCGGCCTTGCTCGTCCCGTCCACGGCAAAAGGGTAATCCGTCTGGCCTAAAATCAGTATCTGTCCAAACTGTACGGTACCCCCCCCCCCGTTAACAAGGGGGGTACACATACAGCCCTGCCCTCTGAGGGGCCTGCATACAGCAGGCCCCTCAGATGCTCCAGCGTAGCATCCAGTCCTCATGTGGGGCTGTGCTCATGTGGGGACATTCCACATGGTTTCGAAAGCGTGCAGTGCCACCTCCGCCGGCTGCACCCACTTGTCACCTTTCCACAATGCCCTACCCCGCAGCCATGCACCCCGCTCCCCCCCCCCCCGTCATGGGGTATGGCCCTCTGGTTGGTAGGCGGGCGCGATGACACGCACATACACACACACACACATACACACGCTCACTCACTCACATTTCAGGTCCGATGCGGCCTGCAGACGAACAGTTGTGCACTAGACCTCCACAACACCGACCGCTGGTCCAAAGGGCTGTCCCCCAAGCTCCTCGGGGACTTATTCCTTCGGAGACACATGACGTGGCACATGGCGACGTTGGCCAGCGGGTGCCCTCTCGCCAGGGCCACGGGGGGGGGGGGATGTAGCCCACAGGCCGACACAGAGGGTGTGACTGGTGCATCAACATTTGGGGTCTCAGCATAGCGCCGAAGGGGCCGGGGGACAGAAGCGTCACCCTTCCAGTGAAGGGTACCCGTGCACACCACGTGGCCTTGCGCGGAGGCCCCATCACAACAAATCACTGCATCCCGGTGTCGAACGATGATCAATATGTGCAGAGCAAGCGCGGCCCGGGCCCTTCACCCACGCCCCATGTTCCATTACGTATGCCCACCGCATGCCAAACACGATGCCTCGCACACAGCGCCTCGGGCCTGTTCAAAACACCGTTGCTGGTCCCCTGACAGCACCATCCGTCGGAATGCGGTGTTGCGGAAGTGGAAGCCCCGGCGCAATGACCCACACAAACGACACCCAAAACCAGGGGTTTGTTGCCCCACAGAGGCCCCTCGACACCCCCTTCCTTTGTGAGCACCCCCTCCCCCCCATCCCCAGAGGCTCGAACAAGAACACACCATACCCCTTTCCCTCGCAATCACTCATGGCGACGCACTCAGTCCAGCACAACATGACCACAGTCCCACTTCCCCGCGACATCAGCGCCCTCACAACGATGAGCCATGAGTCCCCGGCACTGCCCGTGTTGGCATTGCATGTCACACGGCCTAAACCCCCCCACAACCACGGCGCTGGCATCAGCGGTACATGGCTACACCTCCCCCCGCCCGCCCGCCCCCCCCCGGCCACGCACGCACGCACGCACGCACGCACACACACACACACTCTCTCTCTCTTGTAGTATACAATACAGTACAATACAAACAGTGGGTGCACACACACACTCTGTTCGACCAAAACAGAAGTGCAAAAGAGAATTTCTCTCACTCCAGAACAGATGTTCTGGAATACAGGGGATGTAGTCAACAGCAGGCAATACACAGACAAACCAGGGTACGGCCCAGCTCTGACTAACACATACATGCATTACCTCACAGGAGGCAAAACTGACACTGTACACAACCAGCAACTGGTGCTCACTCACACACACACACACACACACACACACACACACACACACACACACACACCACCCCCCCCCCCCACAGCCCCGGGGGTGCGCCTCCACAAAAAGCACCCCAAAGTGCATTCAACCGCAGGCACCCATCGCCCAACCCACAAACATCCCCTTTTTGCTGGTCCAACCCCCCAGCTCCCCCTTCACCCCCCCTCCCCCTCCCCTGGTCCATGGGGTTGGTCCTTTGGGGCACAGGCCTTGGGGCAGAACCTGCAGGCTGGCACACCCGGTCTGCGTCCGGAAGGTCAGGGCACGCAAACCCCCCATCCACAAGACCGAGTACCCCAACCAGGGCAGGTAAATAGAGGAGGGTCTCCCTGGTTGGGTGCTGGGTGCATAGCTCCACAACAGGGCCCAGGCACCGCCTTCAGTGGTATACTATCGGTGTCGGGTGTAAGCACCTTCAGTGCCAAACACTAAGAGGGCGCCCGATTTTTTGACAACGTCACCGGCGGATTTTGGGATACCGGCGGGCACCCCAGCACCCTCCTCTGCCTCTTGGCTCAAGTTCAGTCACCCGTAGTGCGTTGCCCTTTGGGGAGTAGCCTGTGGGGGCAGCCTAGAGCTCAGGAGGGGGGTCAGGGTGCTTTCCCCCCAGTCCCTTGAAGTGCAGGTGTGGGGTGGGCCCCTCGCCAGCCCCCTGACCCTCAGCACCGGCTTTGGGGCCCCTGTGGCCTGGGGGCACCGGCTTTGGGTCCCGAGGGCGCGTGTTGCCGTGTGGGGCACTGGCTCTGGGCCCCTGTGGAAGCGTGGCGGGGCCGCATGGCTGTGGGCCTCGGCTTTGGGCTCTTGTGTGATAGGGCGCACCGGCTTTGGGTTCTTGTGTGATAGGGGGCCCCGGCTTTGGGCTTTGGCCCCCGGGCGTAAGGGGCCGTTTGCATGTCAGAGCCACGGGCCTCGTGGGCTGCGTGGCCTGTGCCCCCGGGATGGCCCTCCCGGAAGGCGCAAAGCTCCAATCCCGACCCCCATCCCCCAGCCACGAGAGACGGCGCCCCGCCACAACCGCCGAAGGAGCTCTGGCTATTGCACGTGTGCCCAAGACGGCAGTGCACAGCGCAGAAAGAGCCACGGGCCTAAACGACCAGAGGTCCCTTTCTGTCGCAAGAAAATGAGACATGAAGATGACGATTGGCAGGCCCCTGACACACGCGGCGGTGTGTCAACGCCCCCCCAGAGTTTTCCTTAAAGAGGGGGGGGTCCAAGGGGGGGGGTGGGGGGGTGGGGGGGTGGGGGGGGGACCCCCCTCAATTCAGTTGTCGTTTGCTCCCAAACTCTTGTGCCGTGCCCCCCCCGCAGCGCAAACCGGACCAGCACCGAGTGTTGCCTTCAGGGCACCGCACCGACACGGCTATCGAATGTCTCGTGGGCTGCCTGGGTCAGCCCGTCCCCCTCCCGCGGTACAGGCCAAGCCCCATACCATCCCAAAGGTTACCTCTCGCCACCAACCAAGGAAGGGGGGGGGGGGTGGGGTCCAAGGGGGGATGGGGGGTGGGGCTGTGGGAGGGGACCCCCCCTGAGGAGACCCTGAATTGTTAGAGGCACCAAAGGCACCGAAGAAATTGTTTGGCCTAAACTGACTTGCACCGAAGGTGCCGGAGAAAACTTTTGATTGCCTGAAGACCCGGAGAAAGATTTGCCCAATCACTTAAGAGGGGGGGGGGGGTCCGAGGGGGATCGGGGGGTGGGGGGTGTCAGACCTGCCCCCCGGAGATGCTGAGTTGTTAAGCAACACTCTGCCCCCCCCCCCCCCAGGGGAGCCCCCTCCTCTGCCCCTCCCTCAGTCAGACCGCGGTCATGGCGGGGGTGTCTCACATGGCCCCAAAGGTCTGCCCCCCCCCCCCCCCCTCTCCCAAGGGCCGTACCCCCCCCCCCAACTGCGGAGGGCCATAGGGGCCAGCCCCCGAGGGGCAGCAGCGGCAGAGAGGGACCTGCAGCAGATCATTGACATGGGGCAGCAGCTGGAAGAGGTAGTACACGCGCCGGGGGAACATGGCGGTCACCGCGGGCGCGTTTCGGAGGTACACCTCCAGCCACTCCTTGACGCATGCCGGCAGACTGTAGGGGGGCAGCGCATGGAGGGGGGGCGGGCAGCGCATGGAGGGGGGGCCATTGTCTGACGGCGCTCGCCGGTCTACCGACGGCGGCAGGTGCTCTTATCCACCGGTCTCTGCAGGACTTGTCCATCCAAGCACGGCCACAACAGGTCCGGGATGCCATTCTCCCGTTGAGGTCCAATGCACAGACCGGCCCCCAGAGGGTACGTTTGCCCGCCGCGCCCGGCATCCAAATGAATGTTCCGGCCATCCATCACAATGCTTTACCCCCAACACATCACTCCCTCCTCTAGCCCAGGAACCCTAAGCACAAGCACATTGTATAACTGTTGGCAGTCAAATAACTTCCCATTTTTTCGCCCAACAAATCGGACAATCACATGCACCCTGCCCTTGTAGGCCCCATCATGGCCACCCACCTCAAAATCAAAGAATCCCCCTCTTGTGCGTGACGGACCACTCAAGTGGCCACACCGAAGAGTGGGAGTCCTTAACCCCAACTCGAGGGGCCACACCAAAGCGGGGGAAAACTTTGCCCCACGCGTGCCCGGCGCGCTAACGTACTCTCCCTGCCCTTGTGCCCAACTGATCGCACACCCTCCTCCACAAATCCATGTCTCTCTCAGCCGAGCAATGGGACCGACGGCTCTGCTCCCGCGGGCCACGCATCACCAAAGCCATCGCTCAATGCGGGCAGTGGCTCCACGGGCACCAGCACTGCCCCCATTCCAAACGGCTGCAACTGCTTCAAAATGCAGATGTCGCCCCACGGCACTTCATTTGCGCGTGCCACACGCAGGCCCGCCGGTCATCGGACCTCAGCCCTGTCCCTTCCAAAAGCGGTTCAAACGCGGTCTCAGTCATGGCGCCCACCCCATCTTCCAAACCAACGCGGGGCCCATCTCCACCTGCGCAAACACTCGATGTCTACTCTGCACCGCCTCAGAACAAAGGGAGTCAGACCACTGTCTCGTGTCGCCCAGAAAACAGGGTGGGACGGGTCCGGGCGGACGCGTCGTTCGATGCAGGACGGCCGCCGTGCAGGCCCCACTGGCCTGCCCTCCGTTGTAGGTCCTCCCTTCCGTCGTCGGATCGCATGCGGTGGATTAAGGGGAGCGAAGCGCAGGCGGAGGAGGGACCTTGGATGGCGTTCCCTGTTTAATGCAGCCGCCTGCCAAGAGCTACTCGATTGTGACCAATCACTGGACCAGGGGGGGAGGGGGGGGGCGACCGGCTCAGGGCCTTTGTTGTCGAAGGATCTTCCGCGTCACTGCCATGCCCGTCCCCTCGTCTTTTGGGGATAAGGGGGCGGGGGTTCATGACCGCCTCCCGAAGGCCCCCCGTGAGTGGCAGTTGGGGGAGGGGGAGGCATGCAGTACCACCGGTGCCATGTCTTGGGGGATGGGAGGGTGTGGGGGGGGGGGGGGGGGCTCTGCCAGCCCCTCTGCTCCGCTGCTCCGACACAGACAATGGTCCGCGCGACTGCCACACTGGGGCATTGCGTGAGACATGCGACGTGAGCAGGGCACCGAACAGGAGTAGGACAGGGGGGGCATAGCCCCAAGCAGCACCTGTCCCACGCTTCTGCTCCCACCGCACGCAGCAAGTCATCAAACACATGTTCCTCCTGCTCCTGCCCCTGTACACGAATGAGGCAGTGCACGTGCGCCTCGCGCTTTGCTCCCTGCCCCTGCCCCTGCCCCTGCCCCTGCCCCTGCCCCTGCCCCTGCCCCTGCCCCTGCCCCTGCCCCCGCCCCTGCCCCTGCCCCTGCCCCTGCCCCTGCCCCTACCCCTGCCCCTGCCCCTGCCCCTGCCCCTACCCCTGCCCCTGCCCGCACCCCACGGTGACAGGCGGATAGGCAGTTTTGCACTTTTCACCAAAAGGAGTTTTTTTTAACTTTTTCTGGTCTCTTGTTTGTGGTTGTTTTGTATCCACTCCTGAAAAACCCGGTGCACTGTTCACTGTACACACACAAGAATCCCCCTTGCCCTCCTCCCCGTCGCGTGCCATACATTGGAAAGTTTTTGTTCCACACTCGAAGTACGCCAAAACAAAAACGCGACTTACGCCCCGAAAAAGAATACAAGCGAAGTACGCCTGACACCGATCCCTCTGCCCTGCTTCCAGTGATGCATTTTCAATACACATGCTGTTTAGCCCCGCTTTCTATTTTTTTGTGATACACTAAGTCTAGCTCTGCCCCCTGTGGGTTTTGTGGCCTGGTCACACGGCACAGGCATCATTTTCACACAGCGGCGCCATAGTCAAACTCTAAGGCCAGAGGAGTGCCGAGGACGACTTCCAGCCACCAGCCACCAGCGTGATGGTTCGCTTGACTTTGTTCCTTACTTATGCATGGATGGCTTTGGTCTGTGGTTGTGGGTGTAACAGCCCCCTGTACATAGTGGAATGCAGCTGTATTGAAGAACACACATCATTGGACTAACGGCTGCGAGGGCCCATGGCGGGGGCATTCAGTCAATGAGAACCGACCGTTGCTCTCTCTCTCTCTCTCTCTCTCTCTCTCCGAGCCAGCGCCTCCCCGTTTCCAAACAGGGCTCCGTTGGCGGGATCACCTTGAAGCCCCCGCCGGAAATGAGTGGGCCCCACGGTTCAGAGCAAGTGAAAACGGCGGGAAAAGGCATCAGTTGTCCGGTAGTTGTCTATGCCTTTTTGACCCCCAAAACCGAAAAATTGTCTCATGGCGTTGTGGCGGATTGATGATCCCAGGCCCTGACCCCTCCGCTCCCGCCCCAGTTTTGGGCTGTACTGCCCCGCCGCCCCCCATCGTCCGTATTTGAAACTCTGACTTCCCATTGCGCTTCTTAAGTCCGGTGCTCCTGCCGCTGCACATGCATCTGCACTCGCCACTGCCCTGGCTACACGGGCCCTGCCCCTGGCACCTCTGCACATGGTCGTGGCAGTGGGGGCAGCGTTGTCTTGTGCTCCTGCAGATGATGCAGCATTTCCATCTGCCATTTGCTGGTGATCTCATCCGGCGGACTCTTGAACACAATGACGTCCTCCAGCGCACTGATGATGTGGTCGAAGAGGAAAGGCGGCATGCAGTCCAACTGGAAGGCCCCCTGGCGTAGACAAAGAGGACAGGGCTGTGAGGAGGCCACGAGAGGGGGGCTGGGCGGTGGCGGTAGGGCTGTGGGGCTGTGGGGCAGTGCGGCTGTGGGGGTGTGGGGCTGTGGGGGTGTGGGGGTGTGGGGCTGTGGGGGTGTGGGGCTGTGGGGCTGTGGAGGAGGAGGAGGAGGAGGAGCGCCTGCCGTGGTCCCACGCACGCTCGGCCTTGGCGTCGTCCCCCGGGGGTCCCACGCAGACTAGCCGAGGGAGTCCTCCGTCTTACCTCCGCTAGAGCAAGACGAATCTCGCCGCACACCTGAGAACGCTCCTCCTAGCAGGCCGTCTGGGTCTCAGCGTCGGTGTACGACAATGCTACGGTCCGATCTGCTCTCCGGTCCCTGCCACCGAACACTCCAAACTGTCCTGGATCCACCCGAGTTAGCGTCCCAAGATCAACGTGACGGAAGGTGTGGGTCTCCCGGGGCATCACCCCCAACTTAGAACGCCGCCAGACAAGGAGCGCGGTCTGGCACGACTATGCGCACTGCCGGCGGGCTGAGTACCGCCGGTGTCGCGAGTACGGTCACGCTACACGATCACGCGCACCGCCGGTGGCCTAGGTACCCCCGGGTTCTGTGAGTGCGGGACGTGCGTCACAGCCATAGCACCACGGTGGTGCATCGCCGTGGAGGTCACCGACGACGCCCGGCCGCAAAGGCCGAGCCCAAACAACGAGCCCTACGACATGCGCACCGAGACGGCACGTGACCGAGAGAGTGGCACCACGATGGCGCCCGGGCGAGACGGCGAGGTTCGCCAACGACACGTGAGGCGGTGAGTACCGCCGATGACACATCACCTCTGCACGGGGCGTCACGGAGGTTGGCGGAGCGCCAGGTGCAGACCCCGCCATGGTGCCTCGAATATTGGCCTGGAGGATACACCATGGCCAGGCTGGCGCACGAAAACCGTCTGGGCAGCGCCGCGGTGGCGCTCTGCCCCGAAGATCGCGCCACGATGGCGCACGTGTACGTTGGCGGCACCACGATGGCGCTCTGCCACTGAACTGGCGCCACGGAGGCATAGGGCTGTCTGCACGGCGGCGCATGTGCACGTTGATTGCACCACGATGGTGTGCTGCCACTGAAGTGGCGCCACGTTGGCGCTTGATTGTTTGGGCGGCGCTCCGCCCCGAAGGCCGCGCCACGACGGCGCACGAGTACGTTCGTGGCACCACGGTGGTGCCCTGCCACTGCGCCTGCGCCACGTCGGCGCAGGGCTGTCGGGGCAGCGCCACGGTGGCGCTGCACTCTTGAGGTCGCGCCACAGTGACGCATGTATTCGTTGGCGGCACCACGGTGGTACCCTGCCACTGAGCCGGCGCCACGTCGGCGTCCGGCGGTCGGGGGAGGCCACGTAGGTGCGTCTGTCCTCCCACAGGACTGCATTTCTGGCCCAGGGAGGGGTCCTGGACGGTTGGCGGGCGGGGTGGGCCCGGCCTGACACAGGGAAGACGCATAGAGAACCACGACGTATCACCACTGGCTTCACGGGTGGCAGTGCGTGTGGGCAATCTGTCCCACAGCTACCATCCTGAGGGTTTTTATACTGGTGCCAGGTCACCAGCTGTGGGGCTGTGGGGCTGTGGGGGTGTGGGGGTGTGGGGGTGTGGGGCTGTGGGGCTGTGGGGCTGTGGGGGTGTGGGGGTGTGGGGCTGTGGGGCTGTGGGGCTGTGGGGGTGTGGGGCTGTGGGGGTGTGGGGGTGTGGGGGTGTGGGGCTGTGGGGCTGTGGCGCTGGGGACTGTCAGCGTAGGCTCAAACGGTGCTCTCACGCAGTGAAGTGTGTGTCGGTGAGCGGCAGCGCAGGCAGCCTGACACCCGCCTACAAGCGTACCTCCTCAACACTGGCGACGAGGAGGCACACAATGGTCTGGAACAGCTGCCGCAGATTCGTCGTGGGCTTCAGCGTAAACGACGCCTGCATCTCCGCCGCCCACTGCTCGCAATCGGTTTCTGCGGCAGATGGACGCGGCACCGGGGACACATGCGGGATGTGATGGCGGCAAGGGCCGGACACACAGCCAAGGGGGAGGCACCCGAGCAGAGGCTGACAGAGGGTCATGCATGCGGCACGCAGGGGGGCACGCAGGGGGGCACGCAGGGGGGCATCCAAAAGGGACACGGGGCAATGGCCCGTGCACGAGCAGACGTACAAAGGGGGGGGCGTTGAAGCGGCGACGGCAGTAAGAGACACGGCCACTCAAGGCACAGAGGGATGGCACACGGAGTGGGCTCAGGGCACATGAGGTAGCGGAGGTGGCCGAGGGGCAGGACGTGGTCGTGAAGGGGGAGAAGGATGCGAAGACGCGGCACCGCCATTCTCATGGAGGGCACACAGGGGGCGCACAGGGGGCGCACAGCTGCTCCACGCCCTGCCTAAGTCCTTGGAGGCGCTGGGGGAGCTGTCCCCTGACACGTGGGGCTCCTGCTTGCACATCTCTACCTCCCCGGTCCCGCGGGCGGTGGGGGAAGTGGATGATGCCATCCTGGATTAGGGTTTGGGGCCTATAGGAGACTTCCCCCTCCCAAGACAGGGGGGCACGCGGCCGTACCATTTGCCGTTGCGTCCCCAGCGACCGTGGCCATGGTGTCCACGACGGAGGCTATTCCATGGAACAAAACGCCTGCCATGAATTTGGACGGAGCAAAGCCGGATTTGCACAGCCTGACCACTGTGAACTGCGTGTGCAAGTGCATGCGCAGCAGCGGTGGCGCAATGCAAAGCCCTGGTGTCCAGATGGATCGAACAAGGCGGTGCTGTGCGGGGCTGTGGGGCATGGAATGCGGGACGTGGGGTGTGGGAAGGGGCACAGAAGACGGGGGGCCATGGGACGTAGCACGGGGGGTAAGCCACATGGGAGGCGGGACTGGACATGGCATGTGGGGTCTGGGACGGGGGGCATGGGACGGGGGGGTGTTGGGATGTGGTTGACCTTGCCTGCGGAACAGATGGAAAGTGGGCCGTGGGGTGTTGTATGTAAGACGTGGGATCATGCTTTCTTGGGCTTGGGGCACTGCATGTGGACTGTGGGATGCGCAGCGCAGGATGTAGGACGCAGGATGCGGGAGATGGGGTGTGGTGTTTTGCAGTTCTGGCGCGCCTGGCGTCCGGGGAAGCTCTCAGGGCAACCCGGGTCAAGGGTCAGTGCGGTTAGTGCAGATGGGAAGAGATGTCAGACGCACAGTGTCAGTGGGCTACTGGGACATGCAGTGGTGTGTCTGTGCAGTGGTTGTGCAGTGGCTATGAACTGTGCATCGTCACTCAAAAATTCTACCGGTTTCTACATCGCAAAGGTCCTTGTCAAGGTCTCTGCTTCTTGCACACACACATACCCATTTGTGCACAGCCGCAGGTGAACCTTACGCCTGTTAACCTGGGCGGGAAGAAAATTGCTCTGCGGGGGGGAGGGGGTGACACGGAAGCCCATTTTCCCAACCCCCCCCCCTCCTTGGCCGCCGTGATAGGAGGGGGGGTTCAGGGCGGGGGTGCCTGACCTGCCGTGCCGGGCCTCAAATGGTCAGGTTGCAGTGTCCGCATTTGGCTCTGGCTGCGCCTGCCCCACAGCTGTCATCACCATCTGTCCAATCTGCCAATGTTCGGCGGAGCCTCAGCTCGAGGTCTGTTCAGCAGTTCATCCCTCGTCCCTGTGTCCGCTCGCTGCATTCGCTTCCTGGGCTCTACAGGGTTATGCGTGCATCCAGGTCAAAGGTCACTCCCTTCCCGTGGTGCTGCTGTAGCTGGCCCCATTCGGCCACACTAGGTCGGGCTTTGCTGGGGCCTTAGGTTGAAAAACCCAGTGGGTACAGGATCGGTTAAGGTCAAAGACATTCAACATTCAACACTCAGGGGGTAAGGCATCGTGACCCTTCAGTGCTGCATGACATCGTTGAAGCCGTGGAGAGGGAGCCCGGCGCGGATGCATCCGAGTGGGGCTCCTGTGATGAAGTCTCATAGTTCAGTTCCTTCCGGGGGGACAGGGGTTCTTCGCCCTCCATTGCCACCAGCTCCAACGATGCTAGCAGCTGCAGGGACACTCGGGGGGACATGGGTGACAGGGATTGTGGCGTGTGGAACGTGGTTCTCGCTGGTCCCACACGGTAGGGCGTGCTCGTTCGCCGGCTTGTGGCTGGCGTGGCCTCCGTGTGATTAGGCAACGGGCCGCGTACCGCCAACCACTGGAGTGTGGATCCTGGTGTGGCCTGGCGTTGTTTCTTTTTGATTTGCACCGGTGTACACACCTCGATATCCCACAGTGGTGAGAGGGGGGTTGGGCGTCCTGATGGCGTTTTAACTGGGGTGTACGACTGTGTTACCGGCGGTGTGCTGGGCATCGCCGCCTCGTGCGGGGCTGTGAGTGGCGTTAGCGACTGCGAGTACTCGTTTTCCTCCCACCCCCAGATGGACGTCTCCTCCGGCAGGGGGGCGTCTTCCTTCTCTGTCGGGTGTGGGCGCCTTGAAATGCGCCCGAAGAGGAGCGGTGACCGGCGGCGTCCCACATCGGCGAGGTGGTCCGCCCGTCCATTTCCTTTGATGCCGATGTGGGACGGTATGTGTAGCCACTTGACTTCCTCTCCCCACCGCTCTACGAGTTCCAAGATCTGGATCCAGAGGTCCACGTGCTTCACTTTACCCGCTGAATTGTGCCACTTATGTCGCCTCCAACGCTGTGCCCAGCCCAGCACCCCGTTAACAACCAGTAGTGAGTCCGGACATATTAGCGACCGTTGCCCTGCGCGGTGTCCCTGCAGGCTGCGGAGGGCGGCTCGTAGTTCCCCTCTGTTGTTTGTTTGATCTTCTTCCACCGGGATGAACTCTGCAGTGTCCCGTTCGTCCCCAAAAAATACACCGTAGCCCCCCACCCATCCTACTTCTGGATGTTTTTCCGACGACCCGTCTGGATAGATGATTTGCCATCCCTGTTGTTGGTATCCGCGGATGATTTCTTCGCACCGTGCCGCCAACTCCTCTGCATGTTGAAATTTTTTGGGCCGCTTGCGCGCTGGCAGGCGCAGTTGGGGGGGGGACCTGGTGGATGAGACCGCCACTCGTGGGTGCTGTAGAACAGTACCGTCCCTCATGGACTCTAGGGCCTTTATCAGCAGTGTAATTTCATCCGTGGGGAGGATGGGGGACGGGTGTTCTTCCCACCCACGCAACACTTTCAGCCACAGCGCTTGGAACTGGTCCCACGTGGGCCGCCCCATGTGCTGGTTCAGTTTGTGCATGCATCGCTGCGACCATGCCGCCCTCACCATGGACCACAGCGTGACTCCCAGCGGTGTGGTGAGGGAGAGGATTGGGTTTTCCCAGAGAATGTCCGTCGGATCAGATACCGGTCCCTCGGGCGTGGCCGGCGGCCCCAGGCACTGGGTTGCAATGTGGGCTGCCACGGACACATACCTGCACCCTGCCACCGCGTGTTGTGAAGTTTCCTGGACGCCACAGATGGGACATGCTGTTTCATGTGGCTGCCAGTTGGCCAGTCTTACCCCGACTGACAGTTTTTTCCACAGGGCGGTCTGTATGAACTGTCTGTCTGGGGGGGGGAGCAGTAGCTTATGCCATGCCTTCCAGACCTCCGGTTTCTGCCTCGGTGGCTCTGGTGTTTGTGCCATGAGGAAGCGCAGCATGGCCCTGTTATTCCAGTTTAACCAGAAAGTGGGCTTAGCTTCATCTGGGGTCGAGGGCCTGGGCCGGGGGCGCGCGCGCAGGAGCTCCAAGCCTGCCACATACACCGGCTCCCAGGTGCGGGGGAGGTGAGAGCACCCCCCCTCCATTCCGCTGAGTTGCGCCACTGTCATTACCCCTTTTCTGATTGTTGAGGGGGAGAAATAGGTGTTGTTGTGTGTGTCGCGGAACCATGCTGAGTGCCAGAGCGGCATGTCTGGGACGATGCCGTCTGGCGGCGTGGCTATTGGGGCGGTTTTTCTGAGGAGCGAAAATGCTTTGCATGAAGTTCCCAGGAAGGGGTACGTTTTCCACGGGATGGGCCCCAGTTGTAGCCATGGCAAAAACCGCCCATCCAATTCGATGCCGAAGGCTCGCGTGCCGGGGGGGGGGGGGGTCAACCCAACATCTACGGCTCCAAATGATACCCACGTCGCACTGATCATTTTGACTACTCAAATGTAGGGGGGCGGGGGGGGAAGTATTGGTGGAAAAAACTTTTTCGGGCCAAATTTTGTGTTCCTGCGCCTTTGGCGCCAACATCCGTTCTTACACAAAACAAAGGGCCCGACACGGAACCCCATTTCTCCAACCCCCTCCCCCTCCTTCGGCGGGCGTCCATGTCACCACCCCCCCCCCGCAGAGCAATTTTCAGGTCGCCCTGCAGGTGATGTAAACATCTGAGTTCCAATGGCCACACCCTCATTTGCTTGCGTTGTACACATGCGTTTTGACTCCGTTTGACAGCAAACAACTGTCGCCCTGAATGTTCGGTCCCCAAACTTTTGCATTCTTGGCCGCTGCAGCCCCCACATCCGGCACAAGAGCAGCACCGCAGTCGTGCATTCCTTGGCAGCAGGCGTGAATCCAGGCTCCAAACCCCTGCCCCGTTGACTACATCTCTTTGATGGCCATCGGTTCACAATTGTCCTCCCCTGTGCCGCCTCTCACTCACCTTGTGCCATTGCATCGCTCCCGCAACAGTGAGTTTGGACTGAGCGGCACGGAACAGTCTACCAGGAACGCCCGCAGTGGGTGGGCAACCGTTGAGGACTGGTATCACGCGCGGTTGCACGGACTGAAACCAAGGGTGCCCAGCTTCTTTTTGGGGGTCTAAAAAAGGGGGGGTTTTAAAAAAACGACATGCTCAAATCAGCCCCTTGGAAAAGCAATCGGGTTTTATCAAAGGAAAGGAAAAAGAAAGCTTCGGTGGCAAGGACGCAGTGGCTTAAGGGGGAAACATTCAGGAACGGGCTCCTCCACTCTAAGCCCTCACCCCACACTAAAACTGGGTGCCTGAAGTCGTAATCAACAATGTACACCACATGCGCATTGGGATCAGCTTGCTGAAGCAGGGTGCTCAATGAAGCAACAACACCGCACCAAGGGACAACTTTCGATTGATGCATGACTTTCAGCTGCGGTATGTTTGGTATATCCCCCATACGAACTATGGTCACGTTGCGAAGGGAGGCCTAGACACCACCTGCAGTACTGCCCACACGTAGCCCTCGTAGAAGTGCATGTTGGGTAAGTTGAAGGGTCCTAGAGGCAGCACTGGCACCCAGAAGTAGTACCGAAGACACCACCAAATATCCCAATGGAGTGGGCATTGTGGCTACAAGCAATTGCGCGGCACCATGTATTACCAACAATGGCACCCAACAACTCTGAATGTCTCATTACATGGTGATGAAACAAGAGCAACAAGTATGATGAAACGGGAGCTACAGCACAGAAGAACATGAGCATGAGCACAATACAATAGCTGCAGTATGGACCCCAACAACGAGAAAATGGGGGGGTCGGATGTCCATAAAATGTTACCTTTGACACCTTGGAAAAAAGGGGGGGGATTGGCCAAACTAGCATGACGTCTGGTATTAGAGAACCAGGGCTCCCTACCTGAAACATGCTGCAATCAGTACACTGCAATCAGTACATGCAGATGAGAGTGTCCATCACCGGCGCCCTCCTCTCCTGAGGTGTCCCATGCTCCCATAAGGGACGGGTCCCGGTGCTTCGTAGTGTCCACACGAATGGGGGGCTATGGACAGAGTGGCACACGGGCATCCGCCCATCCAACGCAGTGACTGATGGGCAGCCCGGCCTCCCCATGCCCCCTCTTGGGGGGTCTACCTGTGGCACCCCCTGCCCTCCCAACAGGCCACAGAGCCATCGCAGGGGGTGCAGAGTGGGGGTCCAGGCGGCTACAGGCCGGGCTAACCCCCATCCTCCACCCCTCCACACCCCCTTGGGCCATTCCGCTGGCGCTGCCGAGTGCAGCCCATGTGTTCCCCCCCGGGCACATGCCCCCCTCCCTTGGCACATGGCAGGGGGCGGTGGTTCCCCGCTTGCGAGAACAATTCTAAAAGCGCTGACAATGACAGAGACAACACCTCCTCTTGTCATGTCGAGGGGCGTTGTTTGCGCGCACCATGAAAAGACACCAGCAGCAAAGCGATGCATCATTGAGGCCCACAAAGCCATGCGTACACCCTTTGTGGTACCCTGGGCCCTGCTTGCTGCCTTGGACCCCTTCCCTGGAGACCCATGTGTGCCCCATGCAGTTGCCGGCAGCGCCCGTGCCTGGCCTCAACGCCCCATCCGCACTTGACGCCGCCGCCACGCTTGGGGGGGGGGGGGGGCATAGTTTCCGTGGCACCTGTTGCGCCCATCGACTCTGCCGGGGGAGGAAGGGTTGGGGTCTCAGCCCACTCACCTCTGTCGACTCCGCCCGGGGGGGGGGGGGGGCTCACCTCTTCGACCCCCCCTTGCCTGACATACGGCCGTATTGATTCGCACCCTCATCTACGGCCTTCACCTTCTTGGAGGTCGCTGGGGAAGCCTCGCAGGGCGTCCCTCGTTGCACTGGACTCATTGCACTCTACCATTGGCTCCTTCTTGCCGGTGCGCATCACCTTTCATGGCAGCTCTGTCAGCTCCGGCTGGTCACCCCTGGGGCGCGTGCTGCTCAGCCAGTCCTGCATTCCGCGCGCAGCCGCCACCTGCTTGGCTGGCGGCATCTTTCACGTCCCCCCCCGGTCTGGAGATGTACTGAAAGCGCCCTGTGGGCGCCCCCACACGTGGGTGCCCCTTGTGGCCGTAGCGGCAACAATTCCCCGCGCCCCGGCGGGTCTCTAGGCAACACCTGCATGATGGCGCCCCATGGAGCGGGCAGAGGCCTCCCATGGAGCCCCGCCCCTGAGAGTGGATTTGCCCAATCTGATGTGCCAAAGCCAAATGTGCAAGAGAAGGGGCTCAAGAATGCGATACGTTGGAGAACACCGGCAAAAAAACACAGGGCACCAACAAGTGAGTGGGCACCAACGAGGCAACAATGGTACCAACCCTGAAAAGTGCTCCGTGTTGGCGCATGGTTTAGACATGCTACTGTTGCTGCCAGCAGCCGTGCGTGTTGTGCCCCACTTGCCCATGTCCTCCCGGCAATTGCAAGATGACCTTGGGCCCCCCACAACTGCCCTCCGGCTCTTGAAAACCCCCTTTCCATGCACATTTCAAAAAGGAAACACATTGCCCCCCCCCCCCCCCCACCCCACCCCAAGGGACGACTTCTTTGCACATCGAAACGAAACGTACAAAAAAAAAGGCCAGAAAAGCCAATCCGGTCCGCAACGGCACAAACTGAATGTCCCTGGGAGATATGCCCGCACCTCATGCCCCATGCCCTGCACCCAGCACCAGGTGCCCTGTCCAGCCCTGCCCAGGAAGCGCCCACAGATACCACGTAAGCTTACTACCAGCATTATAGCCAGCACCCCTCACAGATTTCCTGTCCAAACCCTTGGGTCCCATGCTTTCCTGGTGGTGAACACCTTAAATGATTGTTCAACTTTCAGGCGCAAGCACCGGGCCGCTTCCCAACCGCCGCAGAATGTTCGATCATGCCGAGCAGGACCCCCGCACAACACCCGCACTACCCCCCCCCCCCCCTTGCGCAAGCACGGCCGCGGTCCTACAAGTCAGGTCAAAACGGCGGTTCAACGCCTACCCTGTGCTTAGACAAGGCCGTGCATGCGCGCGACACACGTGACAGCAAAGCACGCACGGGCCTCGAACCTTACACAAAGCATGGTACAATGCACAAGCAACCCTCAAACTGCGAATGGGGAAGAGCACTTTATCAAAAGCGGCATTGTGCTCAATCTCCTTCCCATTCCGCATGTACTTCAATGGATGTAGTTGTCCCCATGACGAGAGGGACCAAAATAGTGGCAGGCAAATGTTCCCCAGTGCTCCGAACATACGTGACAGCCATGCCGGGAATAACATTGTTAGCCATGGCTGGAAATCACATCAGAACAAGCAGCATGGGGTGGCAATGTGTGGTACAATGTTGTTATGAACATAATGCACTATCACAAACATGACTGAGCCCCCCTTTCCCTGTAGAAGCGCTCGACAAACACCCAATCCTTCATTCTGGACCACAAAAACAGTGGTCCCAAAATTTCCTCAAAACGGCAGTTCAACGCCCATCCCGTGCTTAGACAAGGCCGTGCATGCGCAAGGGGGGGGGGGGGGTATGTGGCAACCCCGAACCATCGCGCAGTCGGCTGCCGAGTACTACACCCACCTGAGCGCCCAGGGCTCAGGACAGGCGGTTTTATTCGGTTCCTACGGCCCCCCTTTCGGCTGCCTTGGAAAGGGAGGGGCGGGGGATACTTCTTTTGAAACATGTCTCCCCTGAGCCCTGTGCCCCGACTGCCGTGTCCTTTGCCCTTTGTCTCAGGACCTGAGCACCCCTGCCCCTGACCAGGACGCGGACCTGAGTAAATGATATATATAAAGGGGAGGGGGCCCCTTTCATGAAGAGCCGCCCCCAGTGCCACGCCCATCCCACCCCACGCCCCATCTGCCGCTCCGGACGGCGCTGTGCCGCCGGCAGACACACGGCACGGGCACAGCCTCTCCAGAAGACCGGCGCTGGTTCACAATGGTCGCCCACGCGGATCTTCGGGACACGGGGCCGGAACCGTTCAGCTCCGCCCCGGGCCCCGGGGCTTGGGAGGTTGGGCCCCCACCCGCAATGCCCCCCCCTTCAGGTCATGGGAGTGCGGCGCAGATCAAGGGAGGGTCCGGCATCTCAGAAGGCACCCCCCCCCAGACCCTCGGGTCTGCAGAGTCATGGCCGGAGGGTGGCCACAAGGGGGGGGGCCTGAAACAGGCAGGCCCCAGGGATGCATCAGAAGGGAAGGGGACTCAAGGTTTGCCGTAGAGGAGGGGGTTAGGCAGGCGGTTGGAGGAGGTTGTCAAAGCGGTTGGGGACGGGTACTGTCGGTTACGAATGCCATAGAAACTGGCGCTTGCCGTCAGGGAGACAGTGGCTGGGCATAGGCTGGGCGCCCTGGAGGCC